>JACXIL010000132.1:0-64432 GCA_014737365.1 Bombus soroeensis | reverse complement strand
GCCTTGTCAAGACTGTAGTCAGTCTAACACCGTCGTTCGAAGAGTCGTCTTCTACTCTTACCTCGCTTATTCTGCCTTGTCAAGACTGTAGTTGAGTTGTTTGAATAAACCACATTTATACGTGTGAATCCAGTCTAACATCAATTAACCACCTCTATTATCATAAAAGAAATAGGGGATCGATCAGTTCGTGGCGTCGATTACTTAATCGTAACGAGAATTTACGACTCTCGTTGACGCGATATCTTTGAACGCGTCTCTCCGCGAACTATCGAAACACTGGGTTACCTTCTTTTTTGCCTTCCCCTTCTTCTTTTGAATGGTCTTCCATTCTCCATCCATCGGGGGAAGAGCGGCAGCTTCGGCAAATGACCTGCCCGAGATGGTTGTAGTTGTTGTCCTTGCTGCTGTTTCCCTCCTTCTCCCGATGCCCCCGCTGTCGTTGCTGTTGTCTGCCATCTTGCTATATCTCATCCCGGAGGAGTTCGGCCCCACCCAGGAAGGCGAAGCCATTTGCACCCAGAATGCAACTTTTCCGAAATTCTCCGCACTGTATCGGCGCATCGACAAGTGGCCAAAAGCACCGATCGACAGAAACCCGACTATAAGAGAATATCAGATTCATAGTGGTTCGGTCGCAACTCCTCCTCCTAACTCCTCACAACTCGACTCTCAATTAACGACTCTTCACAACTCGACTCTCAGTTAACGACTGCCTATTAATTCGTCTTTCTCCCTTAAGCGTCCCTTTGTCGTCTGCCCATACCCCCACCACGTACGTGTTCTGTAACCATCCGCAATGGTGGTCACGTATGTCTTCTTCCACGTAACTATTCGACTGAAGGACCGAGGGGACACTAATGGGCTGCTTGGCCCATTGAAACTTACCGACCTTTTCGGTCTGTCGGCACTTAGACCTTTTCGTAACATTGTTTACAGTTCAGGCGATATTTTTTAGGCAATCTGTTCAAGATGCTACAATAATGTTTCTACTATTAATTTGCCTCCATAAATAATTAATAAATAATAGCACATATTAATAATGTTTATACAAATCTCATATACGCACTGCCATCCTCCCTTCCACAAATATCATACTGAGCAAATTATTTAAGTAGCACTCGCCTAGGCTACTACTTTGAATGCAGTACATGAAGGAGGCATTAATAATGAATATTCAAAAGATCCAGGCATGACTTATGACGTTAAAAATACAATGACTAAGTAGATTTATATGAAAACGATCATTACCGCCTATCAAATATTCCGGACACCTTCTCATGTTACCCTTCCCGATTAGAAACAAGCGCTGTTATGGCGTACCGGTCAATGACAGAACAATGCTTGAATAGGAGAGAGGAAAGTTGCGTCACATAAGATCGTTGTTTATTAATAAGTTTTTAATCGTAGCATACGAGAAATTGCGAATAATTTATTTAAGACTGCATGAATTGAAGATCAATGAAAAACTGTTTAGTGGCATAATGGTAGTTACCCCCTTGGTGTTTTGTAGAACCATGGGGATGTGCTGCAGAAATTAATTTATGGTATTGATTTTCATTCTGCGAACCACTCATCACTATTAATAACGGAGATCACTAATAATATCACAATTAATTTAAGGCAGATAAATGGTGTAGAATTTATCGACCTATTAAATAATTTACCGTTTGGCGAAGTAACACTTTCTCAAATAAAAATATTATGCGAGGGAAAGAGAATTGTTCTAACCAGAGAGTTTGAGGATTATGCATCACTAAGAATATTCCCGACAATAAAATTAATAATCGAATATAATATAAAAGTAGTTAATGTATTAGCGAAATCACGTCGTACGTTCAGGGTGTATAAAAAGTAAATGTAAGTCTACCCTGAAATGTAAATCCAGCGTGATTTTACATCTCTGGAAGGACGGAGATTTGTAGAAAGAAGTTCGTCCAAAATTGATCTTGAGCATAATCTTCAAGGTCTAATTGTTTTTATTGCACAGTATTCTATTCATCACGAGGAACAAAATTCTCACAGGAACTATGGGTCGCTAATGAGGTCTTCTCCCGAAAAAATGCTGAAGTTTTCATAATTCTTAAACTGTCTTTATTCACGATGTGTTCACATTCTATAGTCGGATGCAGGAGAAATAGTATCCATTGTTGTACTATATTTATTTGGGGTGATTGTTAGTGAGAGTGCATACAAGAAGTACTCTTGATGTTTAACAAAAAATGTTTATTAAACTATTAACAATCAACCATCATAGTCTACAATTGACGATCAACAATCAACGATTAACAATTAACGATTAACGATTAACGACCAACGACCAACGGTTAACTATCAACGATCAAGAGTTAACAATCAGCGGTTAATGAATGTGTGCTTCGCTTTGACGCTAGACTTTTCGCAATTCGCAGCTCGGGGCAGAATGAATCTTTTTGTTCGAAACCAAACGGATTATTCTGTTTGTTGCCCCTCAATATCCCCACTACGCACGTGTTTATTAGATGTACCGCGACGGTTGCCGCGTATGCATTCTTCCGAGAATTCGGCGAAAGAAACGTAGGGCTATCGATGGTACATTGGGCATGTCGGTGTTGTGCTTTGATGGCATAGCGTTTTGGATCGCGAAGCCGTTGGAAAGTTCCGTGGTCGAGTGCCGCTACATATTATTGTAAGTGTTGCAGATCCATCATTATGTATTCCGTATCTTCCTTCTTTTCATTCTTCTTTCTTTCTCTTCTCTTTTTGTTTATTGAAACAGCTCCGAACTCGCGTATCTACATTTCCGCCATGTTTCTTCTCAAGATTACATATTGATTTTGTATGGTTGCATGGATGTTCACTTCAACTATAGACAGTTTCTTCTGTCAAAGAAAAAATCTACCGGCGTCAAATCTCATGCGAAAGGAGGTTGCATATGAAAAACAGGTCTATATCTCGTATCCACGTTGACCCAAACTTTTCGTTCAGTAACTGGCGAACCAGTCAGCTATTGTGAAGCGGAGCACGATCGAACATCTTCCAATCATTGAATATGAATTTCTGTAAGCCCAAATAATGGTAATTTGTCGATTGAGGGCGCTATAACTTGACAAACGGCCTTCATCCGTAATTGATACATGCTCCAAAAAGTGCGTACCGCATTGCAACTTATTTAGCATCTAACGGCAAAGACTTTGCCAAGTGTTATAATTATTTGATTCGAGTGCTTCAATGCGACGAATTTTGTAATGTCATAAGTTTTCTTCACGAATAATTTGTCGCACGTGATTGATTCTTACTCGGCGAAATATTTTATGTAAATATGATAGTGAATAAGCACGAACAAAAGCGATATAATTAACTTGTTCTTTTTTACGCTAATTGATGCGGAATCGATCACCAAAGTGTTAATATAGCCGCTGAAGATCGTATTGCCGCGGAATATCTTCTGCACGTAGAGACCTTCCATTATTCCATTTATTTGCTTTTCCATTTATTTATTATATTTATTTAATTTCCTGCTGCTTTGAAAATAGCACGCTCCTCATTAAATGTTCACAACACATTGTGAATAAAGCCAATTTAAGAATTATTAAAACTTTAACATCTTTTTCGGGAGGAGTCATTTGCAGTCTATAGTTCTTTTGAGACCTTTGCTCCTCGTGATAAGTAGAATACATTATGATAACAAAAATTTTGATCTTGAAAATCATGCTCGAGGTCAATTTTTCACGGAACTTTTTTTGTAAATCTTCACTGATCTGGAAACATAGAATCACTCTACGCTGGTTTCTACACCTACTTTTTGTACAGCCTGTACATTATTAAGTCGATAGACGACTCGAAGTAGCTACACATGGAAAAGGACTAGCCGATAATGTTATTCCTGTAAATATAAATAATTGTGGAAGATTGCTGTATACAATAACGTTAGCGCTGAAGAGTCATATACATTTATATATTATATATTATATGTCGGAGATGAAAGGACATGGGATCCTTTTCTTTGGAATTTTGGGAAAATCCTCAACACTTTAGTCTAGACCTTTATTATAGCTGTACTTGTCTACTTACTTGTTTCTGATTTAATCCGATTATATTTGTCAGAAATTTGTTATAATGAGCTTGGAGCCGAAGTGATACAACTAGACGCTGAACGTAGCCGCGGCCATGGCATGAACGTTTTACCTAACAGAGACATGGAGTAATTGTATAGCACCCCTTAAAAAATATAGTTGTAGCGGCACTAGACTCTAAACATTCCAACGGTTTCTGTCCCGTGCCTCGCCACACAAAGACCCTATCCTTCGGATAAGATGATTGCCAGATGTCGATGCATCTTCACAGTGTATCTTCAGTTAGCCTAAGGACCTGCTATAAATCTTAGGATTTAATTAACTAAGGCTCTTCAAACGGACAAATAGTCTTTGTACTAACTGTCCCTAAATCCATCACCTACTACGGAAAGATACGGGAAATTTACTTTTCTCACGAACGACGCTTCTCGCTAGCAACTTTCTGTCAAGGGCGATTAGCATCCTTCTTCAACCACCAACATAGAAATTAACCAATTAACAGCAACATCCATTTCCCTCACTTTCCGAATGAAGGCTTTCCTCGACGAATCCGATGATCCCGTACCCTTAGACACACCCTATCATAGTTTTCCTCTGCAGCATCATTGTGACGGAAAGTCACCCTCGTATGATCTCATTAGCGAGTTACAGAGCGTCTTTGCGATCAGTAAATACTCCACGTTTTAACAAAGATTCCAACTTAGGCTTTGAAAGAAAGTACATTTGCTATCCCGTTGACCGCGGATTCGTTATCGAACCTAAGACCATTGTTGTTAGTGTCTAATCACCACGGTTACTTGTCAATTCTGTAATATTCATACTTGTGTCAATGAACTTTACCGGATTGGAAACATCAGAGGAAGAAGAGACTGCCGTCGTCTAAGCGCCCCGTGAGAAGAAAAGTAGGGCTGACGGATCTTCCGAGTCCACTTTGAAACTGGCCGAAGAGATGAGAACATCTACTACAGCGGATATAGGAGCGGAACTGCTCTGTCGAGCTTCCCAGGTGGCCAAGGTTGCCGAAACATCTCGCAACCTCAAGGGCATATACGTGAAGATGCTGAGAGAGGCGGCGAGGTCCATCGCCGCTGGCGCAACAGAGATGGCGAGAAGAATGGGCCACGCCACTGACACTTCTGTGATAATAGAAGGACGCATGGCAGCATTGGAGGTGGAGAACAAGGCACTCAGAAAGGAGTTGGCCAGACTGGCTTCGCGCTTTACGGCGGAGAGGAGCGGCGAGTCAGCGCTCCTCGCCGTGATTGAGGGCAAGATGGAAGAGCTAGGTACCTCGTTGACCCAACTGATAGAGGAATGTCTCCAAACATCGACAAGAGGAGGAAAAAGGAGGTCGCCTCTGACAAGACCACGAGAAAGGTGGACCCTGGAGCTTCAAGCACTCCAGCAACCAAGGGAGGACAAGCGGCTGCCATGGAATGACAGACCGTAGAAAGAAGAAAGAATAAGAAGAAGGTGCCGGCGGAGAAGCAACTGGCGAAGATAACTCCGGGGTTTGGGACGAGAAGCCCGAGGGAAGCTCCGGAAGGAGGATCGGAGAACCTGGGAAGTGGAGGAGACAATCTGGCCGTCCCACGCACACCGCGAACATTGGCGGTGACGATCACGCTGAAGGATGGATGGGCCAATCCTACGCGGAGGTGTTGGCCGAGTCCGAGGACAATATCCCTTTGGCCGAGGTCGGCATCAAGGCGGTAAGGATGAGTAAAGCTATGACCGGAGGCGTCTTGTTGGAAGTCTCTAAGGACCAGAAATGGAAGAAGGCCGCCGCGCTCGCAGCACGGCTGACCCGGATCCTGGACCCGAGCAAGGTCTGCGTGGCGGCACCTTTCCGAGCCGCGGGAACAAGGGTGACCAGAATGGACATTTCGGCCACCAAGGAGGAAATCAGAAACACCCTGGCGAAGGAGGATGATTGCAGGGGGGATGGAGTCCAACTGGGAGAGGTCCGCTCCGCTCGAAACGGTCATGGATCCGTGTGGATGTGAGGCCCGACCACGGCAGTGAGGAAACTGGTCCAGACTGGCAAAGTCGCCATAGGATGGTCGATAGCGAAGGTCGAAGCCATCGAGCGAAAACCTTTGCAATGCTTCAGGTGCCTGGAGATTGGGCACATGAGGAAGACACGCACCTACAAGGAGGCCAGGGGGCTCGAGACACTGAGCCAAAAGATGCACTGCTGCGGAAACGAAATGCTCTGCGAGGCGCTCAGGACACCGGCGGCACACAGGATGGGGGGACCGGCTTGCGCCCCCCCACACACTCTCGAAGAACTAAACAAGAGGAACCATCCGCGGATCCGTGATCGCAAGTGGCAACAAAGAATGCTCGCCATCGCAGGGAACTGCCGACCCTAAGCAAGCAAGGAGGCTGGCGCGGAGGAAGCCACGGAAGCAATGACCTTAGGGGATTAAGAAAATGAGCATCTTTCAGACCAACTTCGGACGGTCCAGACGGGCGCAAGAACTGCTCTTCCAAACCATCCGGGAGAGGACGGTCGCCCTAACGGTGGTGGCCGAACCATACAGAGTTCTGGATGCTCCGAACTAGGCTGGAGATGGACGAAATGGTCGCTGTCATCTGGACATCAACGCCAAGGGAATTCGCCCACGGAGTCCCGCTGGAGCGCGGCAATGGATACGTCGCAGTCTAGTGGGCAGGAATGGTGTTGGTGGGAGTGTACGTGTCACCCAACAGTGGATGTGCAGCGTCCGAGGAGTGCTCATACTGGGAGATTTCAACGCTCACTCACGAAATGGGGAAACCCCAGGACCAACGCGCGCGCCCACACGCTGTCAGATTGGTCCGTGGGCTTTGGACTCCTGCTGGTGTAGAGGGGCTCGACCAGCACTTGCGTGGCTCGGAGGGAATATCACGTGGGCCACTCCCGACGCGTTCAGACGGGTTTCTGACTGGAGAGTGGCCGAGGGGGTCAAGACATTCTCGGGCCACCTCTACATATTTATGAAGGTGGAGGACTCACCTAGACCTGGAACGGCGACCGCGGGTGTTGGCCGCGAACCGCTGAGGGGGGGGGGCGTGTGCGCCCGCCACCATGGTGGAAAATCAAGGAAAGGGACGAAGATCAGCTTCGGGCGGCCCTACCGCATGGAGGACTTGCTTATGTTAGTCTATGGGGCCAGGCAAACCCACGTTCCCGAAGCCAGGGAGGACCGTCGGGACAAGCGTAAGTCCCACTTACGTGAGTCCCCTATGTACACCGCAGGGAAGGTCGCCCGTAGTGTAAGACGTTTAAGTACGGTTACACTCTCTCTACGTGGCCTTGGGTAGTAGCGCACCCACGATCGCGAAGCCACGGGTGGCACAGTCGGGGTAAGTCCCGGCCATCGGCGTTGACCGATGTCCGTGTCCTTGTGTCCCTGCTTACGTGAGTCTCATCCGAAACTGTCGAGCTCGGTTAGCAGGTCGCCGACCGGCAGTGACGTGGCTGTACATCCACACGATAGTCCCACCAACGACTAAAGATGGTACCGCGGGTTGCCGAGTGTAGCCCGGAGGGAGTATCAACCTTTCAGCTCGACCAAAATTGGGTATGGACTCGTGGTAGCAGTGGTTGATGGTCAAGATGCTGGCAAGAGGGCCGCGCTATCCCCGAATGGCCTTGGGCGGGTGAGTAGCGTCCCACATACTACGGAAGCCCACAGACCGTAGGGCCTAGAAAACGTCCCGCCCGACCTGTGACAAGCGAAGGCCCCTGCACGCTTAGCTAATCGAGGTAGCAAAGTACTGGGTATCTTGCGCACTGGTTTGGCGTATCCTAACCCCCATGGCCCTGTCAGGGGTGCCCGGGTTCAGTATGCGTTCTATACACGAGAAATGTACCCGTTACCAAAAAATGACACAATACCTGGTACGGCTGATCCGCGCCTACCTCGACGACAGGTGGCTAGGGTACGCCAGCATGGAAGGAGAGCAAAGGTGTCCCGTCGAGCGCGGCGTTCCGCAAGGGACCGATCCTGGGGATCACCGCATACGACGAGATACTGCGCTGTCCGCTGCCTCTGGACGCGGCCATGATGTGCTACGCAGACGACACTCTGATCATAGTCGGAGAGCCCAGGTGGCACGAGAGGTTGCATCTCGGTGAAGTCGCAACGGCCTGCGCGATACGCGCTGTGCACTGGCTGGGCCTGAGGGTCTCCCCTGCTTAGTCGGAGGTCATCTAGTTCTACAACAAGAACAGGCGAGGGACTACTCTGCTCGGTCTGAGCATAAGCATGACAGGGAAAGTTGTCGGGGTGGGATCGCGGATGAAGTATCTGGGTCTCATCATCGGCAGTCAGTGGACGTTCGGGCTGCACTCTAACTCCCTGGTGCCGAAGGTGACACCGTCAGCCAACGCCTTGTGTAGTCGGATGCCGAACTGCGGCAGGGCGGAAGTCGCGATGCGCCGACTGTACGAAGGCGTCATTCGGTCCTGAGTGATGTACGGGGCCCCGGTATGGGCGGACGATCTGATGGCGAGTCGACGCAGCATTCTGCTCCCAAGGAGGCTGCGCAGGGTGACCGCCATAAGAATCATCAGAGGATACCGAACGGTGTCCCACGCATCGGCGGCTTTTCTGGCCGCGTCCCCTTCGTGGGAACTCCGGGCGTTGGTACTCAGGCGGAGATATTCCCATATGAGAGCGCTGGACCCGGGAGAGGATGCGGCCGAGCAGGCGGCACAAGACGATCTGGGAACGGCCGAGGAGGATGCATTGGACCAGTGGCGGTTTCAGCTGATCAACAAGGGAGGCGAACATCGAGGCGTGGAGGTGGTCCTCCCAAGTTGGGAGGCATGGAGGAGTCACCGTCGTCTCCCGCAGACCTACAGGATGACCCAGGTGCTCACGGGGCACGGCGTGTTCGGCGAGTACCTGATGAAGATCGGACGCGAGACGACGGACAGCTGTCAACACTGCAGTGAGGGCAGGGACATGGCGCAGCTCATGCTGGAGTTTTGTTCGGCGTGGGAGCTGCCCCGCTACACCCTGCGTCTCGTTATAGGCGAGAGATTTGCCCCCTCGGCGATCGTGGAAGCGATGCTGAGAGCGTCGCAATAATGAGAGCCTGTCCTCTTCTTCTGCGAGCAAGTTATGATCGTAAAGGAGCGGGAAATCGTAAAGGATCGTAGAGAAGGAGAGAGAGGGAAATCCTCACCTTTGTGGGGAACGCAGCGGAGAGTGGTGGCGGTAAGGCGGCCGAGGGCCGCTCCACCGCGACCACCAATGGGTCGCAACTATCAGGGGGGATAGCGCTAGGGGCAATGGCCTCCTCTAGCGCCAATTTATAAGTTAGGAAATTTTAGGATTGGTTCGATTAAGAGGACGCGGGGAGTGCACCGGCAGTAATTAGCAAGAAATCCCGGAGCACTCCTGTCACACGCGTAGGCAGGCCATCGTGGAGTTTTAGTCGGTGAAAGTCCGACACTGCTCTGCTGCTGTCGCAACGGTGGAGTGTCCACGATGATTTCTCTACGTACAAGAAGAATGTGATCGTTAACACCAAACTCCCTCTTTATTCCCGTTTGTGACTAATTTTAATTCTAGCAACAACTCATAGATGATGGGTATCATGTTTGTTTGTAGTCGTAAGCGTACATGTGGTCATGTTGCCGCTTTCCAAGTTCTCGCGCTTACGGATTTCGAGTCAAGTGCATTACTCAGTATATTTTCTAGTAACTAAGCTATCGGGTGACATCCATTTTCTTGACAAAAAGGTAGTTAGTTTGAAGAAGAAATCTTTATGAATTCGTGGTAAAAGTACTTGTATCTATTCAACTGGTATACAAAATTAAACAATAATATTTAATATCTGACACTACTCATTAATTCATATGTACTGTGCGTTGGTAGAAAGATGACTAGCGTAAGGAATGCAGGTCTGATTGGTTACACCGAGTAGACTCAACGCAATCATAAAGATAGGTAAGCACCTGTATTGACTAAAAGTGTCACATCTACAAACAAAACAATCGAACGACGCGTACCGATGAACGATACAGAGCAATAACTTCCTCGTTCCTATGTTGTCCCGTTACTCATCTTTCCAGTACCGCACTATACAGTGGCGGACGAAAATATTGATACAGCCGGAATTTTAGTATAAAATTCTTTGTAAATTTATAAAAAATGTAACTCTCCATTCAATTTTTTGTGAAATATAATTGCCAACTCTATAGTTTAAGTATATCATGAATTATAGATCTCAAAAATCTATAATATAGAAAAAAGATAAAATGCACATGATGTTCCATTTTCAGTGGAACAAAAGTATTAGGATATTTAAGATTTTGCAGTATAAATTTATTATAACGTTTGATTTAATATTTAGTATGTAATCCTTCTGTTTTATCACAGCTTTCAGGCGATTAGATATTGGATGTACTAATTTCTTTGTGATTTTTGAACCTACTTTGTTGCATTCGTCAAGGAGTGTTTTCTTTCTTCAAATCTTGCTCAAATGTAATATGATGTATTTCAATCCTTTCTCCTAATTCAATCCAAAGAAACTCAATAGAATATTTTGTCTATAATAGATTTACAGATATGTAATAGAACTCTAACTCCGTGTGCAGCCGAACAGACTTGTAACCATTCAAGTTAGACAAGTAACATTTACATTCATCTGAAAATATCACACGCTCCCAAAAACTGATATTCTTGTCAACATATCTTTTAGTGACTATAATATAATATTATAGGCAGAAAAATAGTCGATCGATAGGGTTAGTGGATCCGGATTCGAACCTGGATCTTTTTCTCACCGAGCAACTATTTTCCCAATTAAAGACGGGATTCCCTCAGCGGCTGCGTCTAGCCTGAGGTCCTAATTGCGCGTCGTACAGCTGACAAATCGACCGACTAAAAAGCAGTTAATCGCACAACGATGCGACAATGTACACATACAGCAATAGAACAGCGACATAGAAAAAGTTCGGTATATGAGCGGTAAAGGCAGAAACGGATAGCAAGTGGAACGACAAGTAGAAAGATTCATAAGTTCGATCACCAGCAAACGTGGCATGCGAAAATGCTGTGTCTGTCTTTTGTCATGTTGATACTTCGGTCAGTTTGTCGACTGTGCAACGTGCTAGGATCTGCTCCGAGACAGGTTTTAATTCGACTCTCATGGGCGACATCCATCGCCGTACTGAAGCAGTGTAGTCACAAACCGCAATGAGACATTTATTTCTTAAATATATTTTTATTTAATAATAATAATTCCTCCGGTTTGGATGGCATAAAGGTAAAGAGAGAATACGTAGGATTGTGTGTCAGGAAGAAAAAGGGGCGTAAAGATTGGGAAAATGAACGGGGTAAGCATAGTGGACGATAGCAAAGAGTGAGAAAGAATGAAAGAGGGAGAGAAAAATGAGTGATATGGTAAAGTAGTACACCGGGGAAGGAGTGTGGAGATTAGGAAACATTAGGAGAAAAATAGCAATAGCGGGAAAGGTGGGCATAATTGGAAGAGTCATGACATCTTACAAAGAGGGAGGTTATTAGAAGTGTCGGTATAGTGGATTGTGGAAAGTTTATTGGAGATATGGTATAGATGAAATGTAGGAGATAGAAAATAGGAGAAAAGATGAAAGGGGCGATCGACAAATGTGGAAATGTTGTGAAGAGGAAAAGCAATAGCACGGGAACGGAACGGGACCTGGATAAATTTTTTAAAAGTAGAAAGGGGATAGATGAGAAGATGTTTTGAGAAGGAAATGAAAAGAAAGCGTTTAAGAAGAGTTTTTGGTGGAATACCTGTCACAAAAGGCGAAACAGGATGATAAATGGAAGAGCTATTGAAGGAGATAGGGGCAGCGAAGAAAGAGCACTAGGGAAAAGGATGGAGGAGGAGGATCAGATGACGGTGATATTTGAGAATTTAAAACATATAATAGTGAAAAGAAATTAAGAGGTAGGAAGTTATTCCGATTGGAACTTACAAAAGGACTACGTGTGGTCTTCGTCGTTAAAGCTTATAGCATGATCGTAAAGAAGACTGGTTTTGTTTATTTTGAATTTTTAATTTTTTAAGGAGGGGGGGGCGGATTGGATTATTACAGCACACTCCTTAGAATTCTAGTTTGTTTCGCAAACTAACCCACGTAATATAAACTGGGTATTTCCGAAGAGTAATTGGAAAGCACATGTAATTGTACAAGTTACCGAGGCCTAGAACCTGGAGTTCAGGTAATGTCCTACCCATACCAGAAGGAGGCATATCAATGGCGTATGAAAGCATGGGAGCGATACTGTCATTCAGCGAGCATCAACTCAGTTAGCTACAAACACTTAAATCTTTGTAAAATCGATAAGTCTTACTTGTGTCAGATATACACTGAACTATACATTGTTATCAATTTACTAATGCATTCAGTATCCGATGATAATAATTAATTATTGACTCGCCGTTAATACTGTGTATTAAATGTGTATTCGCAGAAAGCATTCATGAGAAAGGAATTACTCTGCTCACGATTTAACAGAAAAAAAGGATCGATGATGATTTAACATAAAATGACGAGAAGATGCAATGGAGCTTGCGGCAAGAGGCCGAAAGTGGACAAAATGAAGGGAAAAAGGGTAAGAGTAGGATATGGAAAAATGTGGATTGAGGTGTAAAGGGATACGCAAGGTAATAAATACAGAGAAAGAGAAAGGAGGCTAGAAGAGGTAGGAAAGGAGGACGAGGTGAACTAGATGGGGGAAGAATAGAAAATATCAGAAAGAGGGGAAATGAAGTGCAGAGTGCCTTTTTGGAACATAACGAGCTTAGTAGGAAAGAGTAGGGATTTTTTGGGAGAATTGGAAGATTGGAACGTGATGATGTTGATGAAGATATGGATAAAGAGGAAGATGTAGTAGGCGGTACGGAAGAGGTTGCTAAAAGGATAAGAATGGAGTATGCAGAGGATGAAAAGGGAATGTCAGAAGAGAAAGGGGGAATGATACTTGGAATAAGAAAACAGATAGTAGAGAAGACGGAAGTCAGAATAGAAATCGATCAGGGAGTGAGAGGTAGGGTATCATGTCATGGAGCTCTAAGGAGAAAGGGAAGGAAGAAGGGTATATGGGGTGTATGTTCAGGGAGATACAAAACAAAAACTGGAACTAATAAAGGGTTGGATAGAAGGTATATGGGAGGAAAAAAATTGTTGATAGGACGGGATCTAAATGGAGTATCGAGGTAAAACGAAGACATGGGAAAGAAAAGAAAAAGATCAAAGGAAAGATTTGAGAGGTTGGGAGTAGATTTTATAGATTTTGGACGGAGCAATGCAGACAAAGGGGAAGGAGGGAGGACGTTGTTTATTCGACCATTCGCGGAGAGATGCGATCGCGAGAAAACACGTCAACGGAAGTCGTAAATTCCCGTTACGATCCGAGATAATCGATACCACGAAGTGATCGATACCACGAAGTGATCGATCCCCTTATTTCAGTTAAGATAATAGGGGTGGTTTAATTGAATATACACTGAATTAACAGGTATAACTTAACACTTTATTTCAACAACTTTATATAGAAGATAGTTACGCTGGCGCGTATGTACAAGTTAAGTAGGTGACTGATCTATGGGTAGGTCCCGATAAAGAGACGTTGACTATTCTAGTGATGTAGAATCAGTGATGTTCAGTGACAATGCTGTGGTTGAAGAAAGCTAGTGATGGGTGTGCCTAACGCATCAGATGAGTTGATTTGTTAAGGATACTTTTGCTGGGAAGTGAGGGTAATAGACATTGCTTCTGATTTGTTAATAAGCAGGTTGGTGGACTAGGGAGAGTCTTAACCGCCCTCGAGAAAAGGTTGCTACGGAAGATACCGAACATGAGAAAAACCAGCTTTTGCGTATCTTCCCGTACTAGACAAGAAATGTAGGACGGTTCGCTATAACCTAATGATCAATCTAGCAATCTAGCGCTTGCCAACCAAAAAGATTGCCTTCAGTCGCACTGTCCGGTGTACGATCAGCAGGCAATCGTCACAGCAATATGTGTAGATTTCTAAGATTTCAAGGGTTTCTAAGATTTCAATGCATGGAGAAGAAATATTTTTAAACTAAAGTTGTGAAATTTGATTTTAGCCACGAATTGCCGCTTTCCGGAGCATTGTGCAACATTTGGTATGATTTATAACAAAGCTATTTTTGAGAAAGCTGTCTTTTATCCATTACTGTAGTTAGAGACTCAGGCATGTATTTTTTCTTTAAATGTTTTCTTGCCAGCTTCAATAACGCTTGCTACAGTCATAAATTTCGAGTGTTGAAAAAGGTCGTTTATCGGAGGTTTAGCAACACCTAACATCAAGTATCTCAAGCTAGAAAGAAATCCCACTACCTTTAGTATACTATCCTTTATCAAATGAAGAAATTATAAGTGGCAAAACCGAAATCAGTTTTTGAAATGGATGTAACACACCAAAATTTACTTCGGGTATTATTAGAAGAAGATGATGATGACGAAATTCTTTTAGCATTTTTTATGAGAAAAAATAAATGTACAAAATTTGAGATAGAGGGATTTATGATATATATTAATAAGCAACCATTTGACTGAATAATGAGAAAACATATAAAGAGTTCTTTAGATTATGCGATTCGTGGTCAAAATCAAATTTCACAAATTGTATTTAAAAACATTTTGTTCTTATAAATTCACAACCTCCCAAAGCTTCGAAATCCACACATATTTCTTCTTTCAAATGATCCTGTGATTACATTAGGGTTATGAAGACAGAATCGTGATATTTTAAGTGAAACTAATTGTTTTAACTCGTAATTATTGTTAAAACAGGAATATTTAATGACAATTAATTGTTATTAAAAATGTATATGTTTTTACTAATTGTTATTAATTTTTACTAACTAGAAATATATTTTTAGCATAAAAACAAATAATTTTTAATCATTTTTATTGGATAAAAATTAACTCTTAAAATAAAAGTATTTAATAAAAATTAATAGTTACTAATTCGGCTGCTATGATCGGATCGCAAAACAGCTTCCAAGCCAGTCAGATGCGTACATCAGACACAATGCAATACTTGAAACTTGCTTGTCGAAAAATAGAAGCAGTGCTGTCCATGATATTAACGTTTTGGTATATGTATCAACACAAACATGGGATAACAGACGTAGCCGCATATGGAGCGTGGGTACCGGAAGAAATCCGTCTTTAATTAAAGCTATCGTCACGCCGACGAATATTCTTTCCTCAATTTTGAAGTTTCACAAGACTGCCCTCTAAAATATTGTGACAAACTAAAAAAAAAAAAAAAAGGAAGAAAACACTGTTTGCAAAAATTTTATCATTGTCTTTAATTTTTGTAGTAATAACTTCTAAATTCATAATAAAACTAGTAAATGATATAATATAGACGCAATGGGAAGGTTATCAATTTTTCATTGGTAGTATGAAATTTGTATGTGTGTATTTTACAAAACAATGAGTATAAGTATTTTCTTATATCATTAGAATATGTAATACCACCAGAAAAAGGCAGTAAAATATACATACGTATATAGGCGGTTCGAACGAAAATAGAAAAACGTTTGAGAGGCGTTCCCTACATACCAAACAAGACGAAAATCAAAAATATAAGTATTACGATCGAATATTTGATAATAATCAATATTGACACTTAGAAATCACAGAAAATATTCTAAGGCTCAATAAAGTTCTTGAACTAATGCATGATCCATTTTTTAATATCACTCGTACTTTATTCATACAAATTGTTATCTATTCTATGGCTTTTTTCAATATATATATATTATTCAATATATATATATATATATGTATATATAGTTTCATAGTTTTACATGTACGACAATAAATATAGTCAACCCTATAATTCATTATCATAAAAGTATATCAGGTTTGCCGGCGATATGGCTTCCGTTCTTGTTCCAGTAAAGTTTTGTCACATTATCGGAAGTTTCATAAGTAAACAGATTAGGGATATGTGTGTTTCCAGGACGAGTTTTATTAATTCATTCGTACTATAGTTAACGATAATGTCGTTAAGATATTAAAAATCTATTCCTGATTCAGTGTGCGAGATTTACTTTAATTCTATTTCTCCATTTTCATTTCTTCACAATCAATTTTTACAACATTGCCTTCACAAAGGTTTGAGAAAACTATATCCATCAAATTATTTCTTGACGTCCATATCTATCACATGAGATTTTGATAAAGTTTTTCTTAAGATATGTCACTGAAAAGCACCCGTAAAAAAGATTTAAAAAATTTTTCATCTACTCTACATAAACTTCAGCTTGTTATAACTTGCAGTTCTATTGGGCTAATCCTTCTTTCCAATTTTGTTTATGTGTTTGTTAGATAAATAAGCCTGCTGGAAGAATCTGGCAAATAAAATGAAATAGCTGAGGTACATCAGCATAGCAAGCTTGATGTTCAAAGGCGTAACGTGACATTCAACTTGGGCACTGTGTACATAGTAGTAAGCTGATGCAGTTAAAATGCAACCCACAACCATTTGTGATAGCTGTAGCGTAGTAACAAACATGGCGACCCATTTTGGTATATTGAATCGCATTGCTTTCAGAGCATAATAGGAGTACATCCAGGCATGAACGAAGGAGTTTACCAAGCCAAACCACTTGCCATTTCCTGTGGCCTCTGCATAAGAGAACCATGTATAGAGAAGGACTGTTACGTGATGGTACCAATGTAGAAAAATCAATGGTTGCTTTCGTAACACAATGAAGGCTGTGTCGCCAAATTCTACTAGCTTCGACAGGGCAAAGGTCCACGACCAAAAACCGAAAACTGGATCTTGAGTAAGATGGCTGGAAAGAATATAATTACATTTCTATTATGATATAATATTTTGGAAATATTGTTATATGTTATGAACATGATATGTAAATTGAAGTTATATAGTATGTTTCTTAATATCTCTTTGATGTTGCGTATTTTTCATATTACAAATAATTTAATTTTGTGTTGGAAGTGACTGTATGGTGAACGCGCTTAATTTGGAGGATTGCTACACGCGTGGGACTAATTTTCGTTACTTGAAGAATAGTTAATGAAAATATGTATCAAAAATATTACAAATCCCTTACTAGATACGTATGTTATCGCAAGGCGGATCGAACATGTACTGATATTTTTAGCATAAAATTAAATTCTGTATGCATGTACATTTAAAAAGTTTCGGGTTAACATTATTAAAAAAAAACAAGTTTTAAGGTAAATGAAGTTTTATTATCTATTATTCAACATATATCCCTTCCTTGTCACATTTTTCTGAATTGTTTCTACAGTATCCAAACGCTACCCTTTCCGTGGCATCGTCAACTTAGGAAACGGGGAAAAAATCCTAGACAGTCCATCAAACAACTGAAGGGCATTCTAAATGCCTGACCGATGTAAATGAGGGTCACAAAGTCAAAAGCAAAAATAATGTCGTTCGCATTTTTTGATTCAAGAGGATTGATTCACTGTGAATTTGTGCCCCCCCCCCCCTCCCTCAGTCAGACTACAGCTAGATCATTTTACATTAAAGTACTTGATCACCTTTAGAAAAGAAAAAGAAAGAAAAAAAGTCAGGCGAAACATATATCAATTACAAGAATGGTTTCTCCTGTACAACAACTTTTTTGCTTGAAAATCGATCATGGTAATTAACCACCCACTCTACTTTTTGAATTTATCTCCTTCTGACTTGCTTCTGTTGCCAAAGCTGAAGGTAATACTGAAAGGACAACATTTTGACGATATAAAATCATTTCAGACGAATGTGACAGTTACTCTGAATATAATTTCAAAAAGGGACTACATATATGCCTTTCAACGGTTGAATGACCGATCTGAAATTTATATAGAGAGGGAAGGAATATACGTTGACTGATAATAAAATTTCATTTATCTTAAAAGTTGTATTTTTAATAACATTAGTTTCGTAACTTTTTGTGTGCACTGTATACTTGTGTGTACTTGTGTGCAGTTGCTGAAAAGGCCTCAACCAATTTTTTTGTTCAGGGTGAGTCAAAATTATCTGTTAGGATCACCACACCGTGATTCTACATTCTCGGTTTAATGGTAGTTGACGTAAAAAAGTTACCGCAGTTTTGACCTTGAATTTTACCATAGAGCTTGACAAGTCGAGATCAAAAGTCAATTTTTTTTATCACGGAGGCTAACCTTGCAAAAGTACCAATTTCGCAAATCAACTGTTCTCTTAAAAAATGATAAAGTTTTATTGGCTACATTATGTCTACATTTCATTCATATTACAGTTAGGGAAGAAGTGAATAACATGATATTGAAGGAACAGGGAATCATTATTTAGCACGTGAGATAGCGCATCATAAATACAACAAAGCCAACTTTATGATTTCGCATTATTTTAAAATTACTTAGTGCATGAGCACTATAGCAGTTACATGACGTCGAATAAGGCACCATTTGGTGTTATTAGCATTTTGCAGTAGAACACATATAGTACACATGAAGTTTCTTTTTATAAAATTAAATTTCTTTATACGTTTGTCGATACACCACGTTATTTACTATAGGAAAGTATTAACTTGCTAATACCAAAAAGCGATTAGTTGAAGACATATTTTAATAAATTACCCTTTCCAAACAAAGTGACAAATGTAATGTATATCTCCTGTAATGCATCGATTAATGCATAAAGAAATGTGATTTTATTTTAAAGAAACGTAATTAACCTGCATGCGGTCTCTACTTGACTACTAGCAAAATAACAATATGAAATCGTACCCTCTTCTGCACCATTCATCTCTTGTTTGAAAGGCATTTTTCATGCCGTAATTTTAGAATAATGTGAAACCACGAAGTTAGTTGCTACCTTAAATTCCAGTTTTCTCGTTAATATCACACTATTTACTTTCTACCTGGGAAATAAACATATCGTTAATAATACCAGTAAGAGCTAGTAGAACAGCATCATTTTTCAAATAAACGATTAAAATGCGACCATCCTTATTTTGTAAAGTTGATCGCCGTGACGAGTAAAATAGGATGCAAGCAAAAGATATTTGTCCTTTTGAGCATGAATTTAAAGTTTAGGTCAATTTTGCGGAAACTTTCTTACGTCAATCTTCGTTAAACCGAGAGAACAGAATCTCGCTGTGGTGTTCATGACATATAATTACCATTGTCTTGAAGTCTAGACCCACCTACAGAATTTGCAACACTTTGCGTACGTAAATACGACCAAATGCTAATAATTGCAACATTCTGGTATGAGAATTTAATATCGAAAATAAACTCAATCGAATGATGAATTAATAGATGCAAGTTACATTCTTTAAAACTTTTTTTATAAATTCATTTCATGCATAATACTTTGAATAAATGTTTAAAATTTAATTTTTATTTGGATAATGCTTTCAAATATGAGAATTTATATTTGCATAATTTATATTACACAGATAATATTTAACTAATAAATAATTTTCAAGTTATTACATATTCTGTTGAAAATATTTTAAGAAGTAGAATATAAAACTGATATTACCTAGGTATACAGATGCTGTGGTAAAATCCATGATGCCTTAATACGTGAAACATACCCGGCATGCTTCTAAGAAATCCAAAAATGGAGTATGTTGCAAGCAGTGCACTCCACAATATAAGCATGCCTCTCAATTCGTATTTTGGCCTACTTGACATGTAATGTTTCCCGACAAAAATTAGGGCGACATAGATACCACAATAATAAAAACAGTTCGGAAACTGGTCCTTAAACCACATTTGAGTATCCCAGAAATCGAAATTTTTTTCGAAGTTGAAGACATACGAATAATTTGGTACAGTGAGCGGCGTATGACCCAAGTTGTTCATGTTGGAATATTTTTTCTACTTGCTGATTATCAAAAACTTAGGAAGAAGACACAGTCTTCGTCTTTGTTGCCAATTTACTGAAAAGAAAGAAAAATAATTACTGACATTGCTTTCTCAAATGTAGGAAATTAAATATTTTCAAAAAAATATGCGCATGATAATATACAATTTTAACAGAGCAAATTATTAATTATTATAATTACAGCACCGATATATTATTGCACGTTCGAAAAAATTGTTGTAAATTACTGAGAATATATAAGTACCGAAATAATTGCAGCTAATGTGATTATAGTGCTGTGCCTTAATGTATGCATATACATATATGTAATATCGTGGAAAGATTATCTAAGAAAGACCCGACGAAATATATACAATGTTGCGAGAAAGCGCACAGGTCGAAAGGATCGAGAAACTTCAATGGGCCTAATGGATCATCAATGTATCCTCAATCCTTCAATTAAATAGTTACTTTGAAGAGGGCGTACGTGACCATGATCGCGGACGGTTATGGAACGCGTGCGTGGTGGGGGTATGTAAAGACGACAAAGGATGTTTGAGGGAGAAGAATGATTAATCGTCAGTTGTTAATTGAGAGTCTAGTTGCGAGGAGTTAGTTGCAAGTCGTCAGTTGAATCGAGAGAGAGTTGCGTGCGAGTTGTGAATTGGTTAATCATTAGTTGCCGAGTTGTTATGGCTTGTTAATTATTGTGAGTCGTGAGTTACCCATTTGGCTGTCGTAGTTACATTATATTACTGCATTAAGTTCATATTAGATAATCATCGTTTTCTGTTTAAACCACTGTAAATAGGTCCATCTATCAATAGATTTATCATATAGGATATATATATATATATTCTTCTATATATATGTCTACATGTTTGTATGTTTGTGCTGTGCCACTACAACTTAAACACAATTTAACCGATTGTGGTTTCAAATTCGATTTACAGGTCTCAAGAGATTCTTACCTGTCACGGAAGTGTTGTAGGTTATACGGCACATTGAGGAAAACAATGTTTATTTTCTTTTTCATTATAACAGATTCACCTACAGGTTTTCGAAGGTATCAAAAAGAATTAAATAATATAAATATTAAAATAAAATGATATCCGACTATGCAAAACTAAAAAAAATGATAAAAAAGAAAAGACAAGATGTATGTTTCACTCAGGTATATGAAGCATACATTGAAATATGTTGAAGTAACTGACAATTGAATCATCATTGTGACAATTTTTAATCAGAGCGAATGTCCGACTATGGCATTTCTAAATGTTACTTATTTGCAAATTTGGTAACTATATCAATTGCCTAAAAATATCCGAATGTCTACCTTATATTTCTGAGTAAAGCTCTTTTTAGAGTAAGTAAAGCTTTATTTATTTCTTTTAGTTTTGCACAGTTAGCTATTATTTTTTAAAAATATACAGTAACTCACGAAAGTATTTAAACCCCTTTCTAAACAGAATAATTTTTTGAAACTGGGCCAAATAATTTGAATTTTTTTTAGAGATCAGAAGAATTACTGGAGATGTGCAAAAAAGTTATGAATAAATTGCAATTGTTTGGAATCGGAAAGAGAATAGTAAAAGAAATTTGTTATAATTTTTTAGCTGCCTCTGTAATGAAAATTTAAACAACAAATTTTGAAGAATTATATCATTTATATACATACTGAAAATTTAATCGAAATATCAGTTGGTGCAAAAACAGCAACAGGCATCGAAAGATGAACAAAAATGTAGATTTATCACAGTTGTAGGCCGAAAAAATCTCGTAAAAAAAAGGTCGTAGAAAACTGCGATTTTCATCGTGTTTAATCGTTTGTAGTAACATTAACCAACTTCGATGAATTTTTCGACAAATGACATTACTATTTAGAACGTGTTGTTTAAATTTCCATTATAAGCCCATATAAAAAATTTGTAAAAAGTGTTTTTACTTTTTTCTCCGCAATTCTGATCGATTACATTCTTTTTCAACACTTTTTTCTATACGTCATCTAATCAATTAACTTCTCAAAAAAATTCAGATTATTTGGTTCATCTTTAAAAAAGTTATTCTGTTTTGAAGGGTGTTCGAACACTTTCGTGAGCCACTGTGTATATTTTATTCTTATTAGTTGATTTTAGCTTGATACGTGCACTACGTTCGAGCGATGTGCGATCACTTCTTTTCAGTTTTGTGGGTAAATTATTTCTTAATAAATTAAATCCTATCCATCCCTGTCAAATATTAATCGTAGAGAAAAATGTTTACAAATCAAGCATTTGCATCAAAATTAAATAACAAATAAGTATCATGAAACAACGAATAATTTATTTCCTAGAGTGGAAAATAAATCTCTAGCAACAAACGAATGAATTTAATGTTTGTACAAAATATTTATTACTATTTAAAAAATAAATTGATTTTCAAATAACCTTAAAATTTAATTTTGAAATCATATTATGTTTCATTCGAAAGAACAACACACAGGAAAATCTACAATATCAGTATTCCTGTGATACGGATACAAGAGACTATTTTTAGCCAGTTCTAGCCTTCTCAGTCGTCAGTTCCTGATGGAATTCTCAATATTGAATATATTAAATTCATAACGTTTCATAGATTCTTTGAATGGCAACGATTCAGAAACTATTGGACGAGATTACATACGATAAGTTCGGAGAACAAAAATTTTATGATTTCGGATTTTTAATTACAATCGTCAAAATTTTCCTGACCAATAAATGAAAACTTTTGTGACAATACCAAACATATATTGTTTCAAATTTTCAATGAAAAACTTACTTTTGGCTAATAAATCTTTACTAGTCAAAGAATTAGCATATATATATATATATATATGCTAATGAATGGGTCGTGATGAATGCCAAAGAAACACTCAGATATATTTAACAGTTTACTTTAACAAATATTGACATACATACACTCGTGTGAAACTCACGATTACTGCTAGCGGTTCGTGTTACGCGATTACAAGTATGATGCGCTTTGGTATTGACCAAGATCGGTATCGGTTGTGCGAAGTGTGCGGAGCGCGTTCGGGCGATGATTGCACAAGATGTGTCGCGGAGCTCTAGTTGGTTATCTTACTCGGACTGTGTCTAACGACTGACTTTTTGTCACGATGATGCTGCGGAGGAAAACTATGACGGGGTGTGTCTACGGATGTGAGATCATCGGATTGATTAGTTTCTGCGTTGGCGGTTGAAGAGGGATGCTAACCGCCCTTGAGAGAAAGTTGTCAGCAGGAAACATCATGCGTGAGGAAAAGCAGATTTCCCGTATCTTACCGTAGTAGGTAATAAATATAGGGAAAGCTAAAACACAGACTGTTCATTTCTTTGAAGGACCTTCGCTAAAAATCCTAAGGTTTATAGCGGGTCCTTAGACTAGTTGAAAAAATGTTCTGTGCGGAATGCCTTGACATCTAACAATCATGTTACCGAAGGCTAGGGTCTTTGTGTAGCAAGCCACGGGACAGAAACCGTTGGAAAAGTTTGCTGTCGAGTGCCGCCACAGTACCCCCTTACCAGTGATAACGTTTTTTATTTACAGGTAGAACTTACGTGCTAACTTATCTAAGACCTGCCTGAAAACGATCGGGAAAACGGGCTTTCCTACCCTGTAATGACATCTTGGGTCACCTTCGCTTTGCTGTGCCCGCACAGCGTTTTGCGTAGTTGGGATGTTGAGCGGTATGAGCACATTGTGGGTTCCGTCGCTATTTTATGGTTGCTGATGCTCGATGTCGTCGAATACAGTAAAAGCGGGTTTGAATCGCTCTATAGAGATTACTACATTTTTATTGTTTATTTTGATGGTGAAAGTCTTTTTTCCACGTTGTATAACCTGGTACTGGCCGTGGTAGGGTGATTGTTAAGGCCCTTCGATCGCGTCATGGCGCACAAATACATATGGCGATATTTCGAGATCGCGGAACACGAAGGTATTTTTCTCGCCGTGTCACGTAATCGGGTGAGGCCTAATTTCTCTATTCGCTGTTTTAGGCGATTCGCGTATTCCGAGTCGGCCCGTTGTTTTGTTGGTACAAAGAATTCTGCTGGCAAACATATGCCGGTACCATAAATCATTTCGCCTGTTGTTGCGTTCAGGTCCTCCTTGATAACGGTTCTTATGCCTAATAAAACGATTGGTAAGATTTCTACCCAGTTGCTCGTATCGTGGCATTTAATTGCTTCTTTCAGTTGATGATGCAGGCGCTCTACCATCCCGTTGGACGCGGGATGATAGGCTGTCGTGCGCAAATGCTTAATGCCGAGCAACCGGCATAATTCCTCAAATAATTTTGATTCGAATTGGCGTCCTTGATCAGATGTTATTTTAGAGGGTACGCCGATACGAGATATCCACGTGGAAAGAAGGGCCGAGGCAACGGTTGTCGCTTCCATATCGACGATCGGAATAGCTCGGGCCAACGCGAAAAACGGTCGATACACGTTAGACAATATCGGTAGTCTTGCGAATATTGCATCATGATAATGTCCATGTGTATATGTTCGAATCGTCCTGCTAACTCTCCGAGTGTTCCGACGGGTGAGGATACGTGCCTCGTGGTTTTATATTGTTGCGGGATACATTGTCGCGTCCAAGTTCGGCAATCTTTATTTATGGACGGCGAGACAAAGCGCGTCGTCAGCAATTTTTGCGTTGCGCGTATCCCTGGGTGGCAAAGTCTATGTAACTAATTAAATGCGCTGCGTCGCAGGGGTTTCGAAACGTACGGTCGCACGCTTTCGCTAGATACATCCCAGAATATTTCCACGTCTTGCTCGGGAAATCGTATCTTTTTTAGCCGTAACGCATGTTTATCAGATTTGGCTAGTTCGCGAAGCTCGGTGTCATTTTTCTGCGCGACGGCGAGCGTTTGGTGGTCAACGGACTTCCCTATCGCTTCAATGCGTGATAGAGCGTCGACTACCTCGTTGTCTAGACCATTTATGTGCCGGATATCGGTTGTAAATTGGCCGATGTAAGCTAGGTATTGGAATTGCCGTGGCGAACATTTCTCTAGATTTTGTTTGAACGCGTAGATAAGAGGTTTGTGATCAGTGTAGATTACGAAATTTCTGCCTTCTACGGCGTGTCGAAAACGTTTGACCGCGGTGTATATTGCGAGTAGTTCGCGATCGTACGCGCTATATCTTTGCTGCGCGGAGGTCAAGGATTTCGTTGCGTACCCTAGCGGCTGTAATTCGTTATTTGCGCGTTGTTGTAATACTGCACCCATTGCGTAGTCGGACGCGTCTACCGTGAGGCTGATAGGCGCACCTGGTATCGGGTACGCCAGCATCGTGGCGACCGCGAGGGCACGTTTTGAATCGCGAAAGCTGTTTTTCGACCACTTAATGGGCGCGTTGCTCTTTTTCTGCACCTTTTAACAGGTCATTGAGTAGCTTAAGTGTTTTTGCAGTTCCCGGTATGAAACGTCGGTAGAAGTTTATCATACCGAGGTACCTACGTTGTTGCTTGACGTTCGCGGGCTTCGAAATATTTACGATCGCTTCGACACATTCGGTCGGCGGCTTAATTCCGTCGGAGTTCACTGTGTATCCGAGGAATGTTAACATAAATTATGTTAAAAAATGCAATGATTTTGTTGTTACAGCTATATCGCAGATAAAATAAAGCTTCTACTATGTAACTAACGTAATGTTAGTTCCGAATTTCGTGATCGGGAATATTGGTTTTTCGTTAAATACGTTGTACGTTCTGCGTTTGAGACCACTGTGTGAATCAACAAAGATCATTCTATGTTTCATCACCAGATGTCTGCAGTGATGGCAAACAAAGAGCTGGAATTTCGGTCGGGAATTGGTAAAATAAATACTTGCACATTTGAGTGTTGAATTCCTTCAAAAATCCATTGCCCATTCATCGCCTTCGACAATTTTGTTATTATCTTCTATATGCACAGAGTGTTTTTCTACCCATAAAGCAAACTATTCACTACAAAAGTTCGCCCAATCGATACATGTATTTGAGACAAAACATATAATTCGTTCATTATGATTTTTGTGGAGGTGGTCGCAGCATTATTTTGTATTGGGAAATGTGTATTATTGAACGATTGGAAGATGTATATTATGAAACTAAGTATCCTTGTAACTATTAATTTTTAGATAATACTCGTCTTTATGTTTTCTATTTCGACTTTTGGTATAATATGTATTATAACATTTAAACATTAACTTTTCTTGATCAAATTTCACTTCATTATTGCATTTAATACAATTCACGATGTCATGAATTATTTTCCGGCAAATCAAAAAATCTACCAATTTTTCATAGTTGCTATTTTATGTATATCTCAGAATTCATATAACTTTATGGCAATTCGATCGGTGAGCAATAAAGTAAGTTTGGTCTTGATACAATATCGAATTTTGTTTGAAACCAATGAGGAAAATGGAGTGAAGTAGTAATATCTGTGTTTACGTTATCGTAGTCAAATTAAACGTTTTAACCCAAACCTAACCCAAACATGGTCTGCAAAGTACGATATATATTATGTATGTAATATTGAAAATAGTTTTGTGTATATCTCTGAAACTAAAACCAAATAGGTTATACATATATATTGGGCAAAGTTACTCAATATGTTGATCTTGACAGTATATTTCAAGGTCACTGAAATCTGAATAATTACCGAATAGTACACCTGTTCATTAAACAAAATTCATAAGAAAACATAAGAGGCTAGCGTATAAAATTTATAAGTATCTTTTTATAAGTATATATAAGTACAATTTATAATATATGAATTATAATTCAGTTCATTTTTTGTATTATTATTGAAAAAAAGCTATTTGTTACAAATTATTATATATTATTATTATTATTATGCTATTTGTGTACAAATCATTGTAAATTAATAAAAACAGAATAGAGATATAATTATAATGATAATTAAATTCTCATTCAGAATAAAAGCCAGCTAGATCTGTACATTTCTTATGTGTACATCTCTGCTGGCTTTGATTTCGCAGAAAACCGGTTCTATTGCTGCAAACCTGAGTTTATTTTCTTTGAAATGAAGATAAAGAAATAAAGAATAACAATTTCAAATAATGAATCGTTTCAATTATTTAATTATTTTTATGATAGAGATGACATAGAGAAAATGATCTTATTTTATACCAAAATAAAGTAAATTATTTTCAACTGAATCAATTACTTTAATCTACTTCCTGAAATCAAGTAACATACGAACGAGATCTTTAATATTAATTAGTCTTAGATATTATGTTAAATATTACATAATTTGTAATCAAATAAAGCATGTTAATTAAATAGCTATTTTTCAAATATTTTATTCATTTCTAGTTTTTAACACATTTTGAAGATTTGAATCCCATAGTTCATAAGAAAATGATTTATACGATATAATGCAAACACACTAAATCTTTGCTATGGCAATACTGAGTAATTAATCAATAAGCCATTTATGTGAACGAATCTGATTATTTTCAAATTTTTGTAGGATGATAACTGTAGTCGTTATTTCTGATATTGACATAATATATTGTAATCCGAAACTATTTGAGAGATTAGTAATATAATATTGTACTGTAATCTTTACTCGTTGATAGATCATGAACTACTGAACAATTTCTAAACATATTAACAGAGTGTGCTACCATTTCGTTCTAAAAATAAAACAATTTTTTTTGTTAAACACTAAATTTCATAATATTTTTAATTATTTTCAACGAACCGCATATCCTCAGCTTATAATATTTTGATATACGTTACAGATGAAAAACTTCACACGTGTCATTGAGAAATTAAAGATAGTTCAAATGGTCTATCTCTTTGACGAGGAGTGTACTTCTGACATCTGAATCTGAGATAAAATATTTAATGAAGGGAAAAATTTAATGAGCTTTACATGGTCGGGGTCAATTAAACATGGAAATAGATTTTATCCGTGGTAGTTCTGAATAACTAACTAATAAACCATTTTTATATATGCAGATGAATACATCAGATTATTTTGAGATTATATTATTTTATAGGATCGTAAAAAAGGTTGGTAAAAATATTGCATCTTGAATGAAAAATTAAACAAAAAACTAACTTGATATTTTATATATTAAAACAATTAATAAATATTTAGTCTCTTTCCTTCCCCTGTTTCATCGTTCAATAGCAAATATTCTGTCATAAATCTTGAAGTTTTCAAAAAAATGTCACGGCGATGGTGACAAATCACCGTTTATTAATTAAATTTTAAACCTGATTGTTCGAATCACACCATCCCTTCCTCTATAGTAAAAGACTTACAACTGAGAGTTGAATAGCTGAGAGCGTGATTCAAGAGAGGGCGGTGATCTTAAAATCTTTAACACATAAAGAAATCGATCTGATTTCGAAACATTATAATACAAAGTTCTAAGATTTCGCTGCAGCATAAGGTATCGACGAGTAAAGATAAAATTTACGCAAGCGTAATAATACACAATTTAGGCAATTCTAAGTTCTTATGATTATTGTAGATATATAGTCCTACATTTAACATAATGGATTAACCAATTCATCAATTATCCTTTTCACTTCCGGTACTAATTTAATTATAAATGATTCTAGAACCCAAGAGCTTTGATCGAATAACGTTAATACATTTATTAACAATTCGAGAGAATGTTGGCCCGAACATTTTCATCTCATATTTACTTTGCAAAAAAAATTCTGAATTATTAATTTTTTTGTCAAAAAATAAAATACTTAAATGTTACTACTTACAGTTCAACGCGATTTTACTTCTTCGAAACGATGAACCACTTTGGAGTCCAGTTTTTATTTCTACTGAAATATTTCCCGGATCTAAGTACCTCTGCACTTCCTCTTCGTACGTGTGTAACTCAGCAATGAGAAATGGTATACTTGAATAATGAACATTTGCAACTGACGTAGAGCATCTAATATCCCACTCCTGACACTATATTATTACGTATGAATAGAATAGAATTAATGTAGACACATGTACCTTGGATTGAGCTATTTTTACCGATTTAACTTACATTTATGCAATACATACGATTCCAGATGATGACGCACATTGAAGGTTGTATCGCAACTTTTTTTTAAAATAAGTTTCGATTGACAACAAAGTGTGAGGGGTCAGAATTGCGACCTTAAATAAAAGTTAATGAGCCGAACACTTCTATTGTGGTCGGTCTGCCAACTATACCCTTCACTTCAAGTATTAAGTTATTTGAAGAATTGAGAACACATCCGAAAAATTTAATACAACTTATCTTTACGTTGCATCGCAACAAAATCATACGTTGTTATTTATTTATTTATTTGCATGTTTAAATATTGGTTAAATATAGATTTATAGACTTGAATAGAGATCTCTATCACACGTGTAATTAAATTCCTAGCTTAGTCGACGCATTTTCATCCCGTTTATTCTCTTCATTTCCTACAATTGCAAACTTTCATATTATCTTTGGCAAATGATAAAAAATATTTCGGTTCCCAATCATCAAAGCATGAGAAATAACATTTTCCAATTTTATAATTTGTTGTGGTGGAATTACTTCAATAAAAGTGACAGAAAGTTTGAGAAAGTTTGGATGTACACAGATAATACATGATCGTTCCAACAGAATCTTGTTTCTGGTTTACTTGCGTTCAATGTTACACACTTTGGAGAGAAAGTAGGAAATAAAAGGGGAAGAAAGGAAGACACGAACAAACTGAGGAGAGATATAAATAATATTCAACAATTCCTAGAATGATTTCTAAAGTAGGTTTTCCTCAATAGTAGATACGTATTTAATATTTTGCCTAGTAAGAATCGCTCGCCAGGCCGGAGTTCGCAACTTAGATTACTCAAAGCTACGTGATTTGAAATTTTTATAAAAATATTTACATATTTACTTTGCTGCATAAAATTCTGAATCTCGATTTGTAGTGTTTAGATTAGATTTTTGGAAAACATCCGTAATTTTCCTGTCGTAAAGTCAAACACCTTGATGTCAATGCATACAATTCAGCGGCATTCCTTTCCTTCAAAACATCATGTGTGAAATTTCATCCTATCATGTAGGATGCTTCTGAAATAGCTGACCAAAGATTAGTGTCGTATTCTATTATTTCTCAGGATGGAAAAGGGTCACATAGGCCGGAAAACGTCTTCTTACGGAAATAAAAATATTTTCTTTGTGACAGGCTATTTTAAGAATGCTTAAAACTTATTTAAAGAAATTGTTAAAAGTGGATTCCTTTTGCAACATACAGGCATTTGTTCATACACGAAGTAAAATCTGTCCACACGAAATTAGAATATGCTATCTTGATATCTATATTAATTATCAAATGTTTCTTTCTTATCAAAAGAATCTGTGCGGATTGCTAATGAGTCACGGGCGACCACTGGGTTGAAGGAAGCATAAAAAGATTTCTTTATTTTAGAGATGACAAAATCAAATGCAATTTCAATATTCAATAAATGACATTGCAATAGTTACTGCAATTATTTGTTATTTTATTTTATTTCTTATTCTCTACTCTCGGATAAAATTAGCATTTATACTACCCTGATGCCGATGTAGATGATAATGGCGTGGTGTATTCAGCATTTTCAACAATCACTTCTAAAATTATTTGTTTTAATTTACATCACAAATTTGCTTTTTATAATCGGTCTTCTAAAAACGGTTTTACTAAGGGGGTGTCCCGAATTAGAGTGTTCTAAAATAGCTAAAATATCTTTTGTGATTTTTTTGGAAGGGAAGAAAGAAGTGAAGTTGTTGAACTTTTATATATATTTAATGAATACAAAAATTCTTTTTAAGGTAAAAAAAAGAATTATAACAGATTTCTAAGCCTATTTCATGGGCGTGTTGTCGCTGTAGTCTTCAATCAGCGGGAAAGATCCACCTCATAATTCTTGACTCAAATCAAAATTCGAAAGAGAATTAAATTACTATATATTTGTCTTCTCAATGAACTAAAAAAAGCAGAAAATAGTAAGTTTTAGTTACTTACATTGATAATCTGCTAATCAGCTATTCCTAGTCCATGTAGCAGTCCTTCTACTTCTTCAAAAGCCTCATTTTGATGCATTTGATCGAGTCTACGAACTGTACGAGCCTCTTTACTGCTAAATGCCTGGCACTTGTTCTGTCTCTCGATCCGTTGCGTGTCAGCAATATCAGCAAACATTTTACACTGCTGGCCTATACTCAAATTAAGCAACTGCATGACACTCCAAATACCTGCAGCCATGTAGCCAGCAATTTCAACGATTTTTTGGCCCGAATTCAGGTGTTTTGGAGTGATGAGCCAAATTGTTGAGTTGAACGACTCATTGGAATTTTGAATATAACCGCCTAAGCATCGCGTTAAAAGGTTATCGTTTGAGAGATCTTCATAAATTGTGTTTCTATAGTAATCTATACTATCTTAATAATGTTTCTCAACTTCCTCATTAATCAATCAATCAGGATGCTTGAAAGATTTTAATTGATTCATGGATTCAGCTTTGCGCCATTCACACCAACTGGACAATTATCGTGCCGAGGATCAGTTGAACAATAATGATCCAGCGTTGCTATTATAGATTCTTTCATCTTTTGGACAGAATCCACGTTCATTCTAATGGCCAAACCATAATAATCGTCGATAATAAATCGTCAGTTTTTTTATGACACCGTCTGTCAACCGTTTCTTACCACCGAGCTTCCTTTTTTGCTTTACATTTCGAAGTCGTGAACCCATGCGTTTTTGTACGTGCTCCACGCACTCATTTTTTATAACAGGACAATCATCACCGTACGGATTTATCTGCAAAATACCTGCAAAAGTTTTTGAATCACCGTCGGAGTGGCGAGCGCTCGTACACTCGGCTAAAGCTTTCGGCTTTATATTTTTGGAAATATTTAGAATCGGCCATTGTCACTTTGTAAACATATTCTTAAATAGTTTATCTATCGATTTATGCAATAAAAAAACTATTTTTTTGACATTTTCATTCGGGACACCCCCTTAAGGAAAACCCTAATATCTATCTAATCTTCTTGATCGTCATCTACACTATATTCATCGTCACTTCGTTCATTTCTAACATCATATTTTTTTCTAAATTTTCTCTATTTAGATACACCATATTGTCAAAGCATTTCTGATAAGCAGAAGGAGTAAACAAAAGCAGTAGATAAAAGTAACAAAAATAATAAATGTATTTTCTTATCTCCAGAAGCACTTCTAGGTTATAATTCTAAGTTTCAAAAATGTATTAAAACTTTGTTATGCCTAAGCTTTAGAAAAGTTTACACATAAGGCATCATAAATTAAATATCACCACAAGCTAAGTGATTATGTAATCATTACATTATATAGGTGGTTGCGTATACAATGTGAATCTACTAACCTGACCAAACATAACTCTGTTTCTATAGCAGGTAAAAACCAATTGTATAGGGAAACCTTGCATTGTTTATCAAGCTCTATTATCGTGCAGTACAATTTTTTCAAAAGTTCATCCATGCAAAGTTGCAAAGTACAATTACACTTCCCCTTTTAATATTTCAGAAATTAAAGTTCTTCTAGCTATAAACAAAATCCAAGTTGTATATGGCAATGATACATATAAAAACATAAACTCAAGAATGGCTGTGAAATCGTGTCCGTATCAGAAACCTTGCTTAAACTAATTGCTAACGCTTTAACAACGATGATAAATAATATAATATAATTGATAAATAATGCAAAATTTTCCTCTATTGCTTCAGTCATTTCGATATTGACTTTAGGAATCCTATAATAAAAAGGAGATAATTTTGTAGCTAAAATTTCAAGGGATATAATCGCATATAAATAAAAAAAAAATCTAACTAAAAAATTGATAAAATAACAATTTGTTTATATTTTCAGCTCAAAATTAATCTTTCAATTTTAAAGAAAACTTATTGAAACATGTAAAACCCTGATTAAAATTTATAGAAAAAGTGAACTCAATTCGATAAGTAGTTTCTGGAATAAAAATTCATGCGTAGTTCCAGTTATGACTCGTTTTCAAGAAACTTGCAGAAAAATATGTAACAAGATTCTGTTTTCGCAGTGTATAGTTATCTACTATTCGAGCCTGTCAGTTTAAATAAAACAGTTCATACTCCGTATAGGCTTTCAGTGTATTCTTAGAGTAAAGGTTTTATTGATGAAATGGCTGAAGTGAATGCTCATGTGATATAGTATCTGATTAATTCCGCAAAGTATCGCTCATTTGTTTTTCTATTAGTAATACCTTGTCTATGAAACATGATTTATAGTAAATAGATGAGGTAGATAGTAAAATAGATGAAGTCAGCTCCATACATTCATATTATATACAAAAGAGCTACTATAAAAAGAAGAAAGTAAATAAGAAGTATTGGGTTCGTCCAATTAATAGTATCCAAGAAAAAAGGGATAATCTTTCCAAATACTATCTGAACAATGCAATTTTAGCAAATTCTTTATTGTCAAATTATTACTCTACATAATGAATAATTTTATGCGGTATTGAGATGAGTAGATTGCGGGAATTTGATGATACAAACATTAACATAATTCATAGAATATGCAAAAGTATAGGAAATAACCAAAGTAAAGCATTTATTCTTATATTTGTTAGATGAAACCAATTTTTACTTAAATTCCGTTTCTTTAATCATGTTCAAAAAATATAAAAGTGCATAAAAATCCGCAATCTAGCAACGAACGAACTAAACGACACTGCAGTTACCGTGTGAATACTAGTGTATTTTTTCTACGTTTTTTCAACTATATAGGTGCAAAAATATCATCGACGACTGACCAATCGAGAATGCCGAAGATCAATATCGCGATACTGTATTTTGTAACAATCGCAGTCTAAACGTTTCCATAGATGAAAATGACCAATCGATATCTATGATACTCTTATTACGTTATATATCGCCACATGAAGCAACTCTAAAAACATGTATGAATTACAAGAAATAAAACAGGCAACAAGGACGTATTATCGTAGCTACTATACAATAATTCTGCATGGTTACAGAATTATGGTGAAAATATTTTCAAGAATTAGCTATATTACGTCTATCATGCTTAATTTGAAAAAAAAGGAAGATGACATTTGCAAGCTTCAAGAGAAACGATTTGCTAATGAAGACTTATAACAACTAATATTTATCGCGTTACAGGTGGAAAAATTGCAACATAGGGTGTAATAATAGATAATTATAATATATTTTTGGTGATTCAGAACAGCAATGTTACGAATTAAGCCAACAACGATGGTCTTGATCTAAATAATTTATTACAACTAGAATTAACCGAAGCACTAGGACCGATATTCTATACTACTAGAACCAATAAACTTAGTGAGTAGATGTCTACTTTTGCACTTGATACAAATAGTGGGGTACTGACGTATTTATTGTTAATGTATTACGTTAATCAAGATACGTGACTTTGTCTCCGGATACGGTGACCTTATTTCTTTTCTAGTGAACACGCATATAAATCTCCATGTATAGGATGCACATAATATTTCATTTATTACAACGATAACCATGCTGTGTACGCTCCTATATTAGGGAAGAATTTCTCGAAACGCGTCACAGCCTCGAAACCCTGCAAAGCTTAAAATTTCGAGTTTTGAGAATTCAAAACTTTCAAACCCTAAATAAGAAAAAGTATAAAAGTATAAAATAAATAAAAAATCGTTCGCAGCGTGAACAAAAGATTTACTCCTTCTGCTCGCTACTAGCATCTTTATGTTCTGGAATGATAATGCAAAGTTGCAATCCAAATTTTTTAAAAGTATCAAAAAATGGTATTCTTTGAAACACTTTTCAAATGTTAGTGTTTTTGAACAAGAATCTGTGTTAGATATTTTTATATACTGTTATGTTTTTGTCTATATTTTGTTTAATAAAGATTTAATATATAATATATATTTAATATATAATATATAGCAAAAATATTGACCTAAGTTCTTAAAGCAAGATAATCTCCTTATAAAACAAAATCAGCACTTCAAATTTTGAATTTCGTAAGTTTCGTAAGTTTCGAGAATTGAAAACTTAGATTCGAACCCACCTCTAGTTTATATCATAATTCCATTGGATGATTAACATTTCCTTCATATTTACATACATATATCATTGACATATTAACATACATTAGCATTATTCATGCAGAAGTGCCTTTCAAAGTACGACATTAAGCGACATTGATACCATTGATGTTATGTAACATAAGAAACGCTTTCTTCTGACCTGTAATATTCATTACGCGATTCTCATAGTGTCTCGTCCCAAACACTATTCGGAACACTATTTCGGGAAAGAACTGTACTATTAACTGAAACACCCGTTTTTCAGATTTCGTGATAAAAATTTATCATTTTAGTTCAAGATTAATAAAATTTCTTGAGCAACTTTCAAGCAACTTGATACCATATTACTTCTGTAAATTTACTACATATTTACGTAATTCAACCATTTATTTACCAAATCGGTTAACTCTACGAAAGAAAAAGTAGAGAAAATTGATGAAACTATATAAGATAAAAAGTATATCCACTTCAATATGCACTACGATTAACAGGTGCCATAATAAGCAAAGTTCAAGAATCAATTGCATAAGTAATCTAGATATAGCGAACATGTATTTACACGGACACGGCAACACCGATTGATACCGTTACTTCATTGTCCAAAAAATAAGTAAAGTAGCCGTCCCGTCCAAACATTTGTAGTTTTCTGCCCAACTGTTATGACTTCGCTATATCGTGATCCGTACTATTCTTTGGTCTGGCATATAGAACTGTTTAATACTTTTTGTGTTAAGAACGCTGTATGCAATAGTGAAGCCTTTCTGTATAAAGTCGAAATATAATTATTTACCTGATACACTTTTTCCAACAAGAAATTCATCTGTTTTGTTTATCACTTTGATTTAGAATTTACCGATATTTATCATATACGAAGAAGTATTAAATAAAAAATCGTAATAATCATATCGCGCTGATAACGCAAAATAATAATTAGGCTATCGTTATAGTAGACGCAAATTCACGCAATGACGCCAACCACGCGCGAAATTATCTTCAGAAAAAAGTGTCCATCCTTGTAAGCAAATATTAAGGCACCTGCTAATTTCATACGAGACGTGGCGATTAATTTAAATGATGAAAAAGGCGAGTAATGAATCAGTATTCTATATTCATGTAAAATTAATCTAATATATGTACATGCATCCCGCTGTTTAGGGTAACCTACTTTCGTTCGTGTAAAGTGGTTTACTCCCGTTACATCTTATTTTAGCTGCAAGAATCAGCTCTCAAAAACTTTTTACATCTGTAGCCAAACAACCTGTATAGCATTAATGAAACTGTAACATTCTGACCTAAGAGAATGGTTGAGTTACGATCTATGGTTCCTTTAAGACTTTTGTTCCGTACACGATGGGTACAACACGATGCGATAGAAAAATTTGATCTTGAATTTCAAGGTGGAAACAAATTTTGCACGGACTAGTTTTTACAAATCGCCACCGATCCAATGATGGTATCGCATTATAATGGTTTTTGCACTTACTTTTTTTCTTTCCTTTATATATAAGAAAAATTATTGAAACTATTTGCAAGAATTGCAGTGGTATAATAAATTATAATAATTATATTATTAATTATATTATTGTTTATTTATTGGCTGCAATCTTTTAACATGAATTCTACTTAAAAATTTGATTAAAATAAAGATCGAAAAATTTAATAGATATATACAAAAATAGAGATTACTTTCATTATACGAAATTGATGTATCATTCTTATTAATAATCCTTAAACGTTTTAATAATTTTCTAATGACTTCAAAGTATTTGTAGCGCGACAATATCCCTCAAAAGTAAGATATACGAAACTCGAAAGCCATATTCTTCGCACATATCAAACAATTCAGAAATGGACAGAACAGCAATTTTACATTATAATATGCCAGATTTTGCACGCCGTAATTGCCGATATTAAATATTTCAAAATACTTATATTCGAATTTCTTTTTACAAAAAGGTTTTTCTTGACATTATACAAAGCCTATTAGTTTTTTAACAACTTTTTAAGAACGGTCCTTCTGTGATTAATCAAAAAGAAAAGAAAAAGAATATTTCTATTTCGGTAAGGTTAGACTGTTTAAAAATTGAACCATGTATAAATAATATATCAAATAACGTATCGTCGATATTTCAAAGGAATTTTAAGCAAATTAATCTACACTGCAAATACCTTAATGTTTTAACACTTACGGATGTGTTGGAACACACGGAATGAATTCTTACGTACGTGATTACGTAATACTTGATTAATCGAGTCTGGCTTTTGCTCGTGTTTGCGTAAGCTGCAGTAATCGTTATTAGTAGAAATCATTAGAAATTACATTATAAATTCATTGAAGTAAATCATAAATGGTCGGTTTCATTTTGTTAAATTTTAATGGCTTGTTTCTTGCTTATCCTCTGATAGAATGTTTTATGATGAATACAATGATCTACAGTACATATACAAAGGAAAAATATTTCCATTAACATTTGTTAAGGATTTGTAAATGACGGAATATAAACTTTAATATTGTCACGTTTCGCGCTCCACACGAGCCGTAACATGAGACAGAAAGAAACACGTCGTGACTCGCAAATAGTGTGAGCTAAAACTTTAGGCAAATGGAATTAAAAACAGATAACCTAAGAGAAATAAAAGATACGGCGCGTACAAAATAAAACAATTATGTGTATTACAATAAAACAACAAACGTATAAATACACAATTATAATATTGTTAAAACCTGACCGAAGAATATCGAAATCGGAACAAGAAACAATGAGACGTCCGCTGGCACGCGCCGCCTGGCGCACGCTCTCCCCACCTAGTAATTGTCACGCGCCAAAGAATCAAAGATCAGCATCAGTAAAAGGTAACATCAGGTCAAGGAAAGTACGACTCATCATTGGCGGAAATTAAAATTCTAAGAGGAATGCAATAGCAAGGACTTCAAAAAGGAAAAGTTTCAAAACAGTTCCATGAAAACCACATCAGCGAAGAAAGGAAATTCTAACGCTTTTTGGAAGGACACCAGCAAAAATGAAGATTGCGGCGTCTACTGAAATAATCACGTGCCGAAACTCCGCCTATTCATGGAATAAACCGTGACAATTATTCCACGATATTTTTTAGTATAAATAAGCGTAGCCATTTAAAGTTTTCAGTAAAGTTTTCAAAATCAAGTTCAGTTCAAGTTAAAGTTAAAAAAAGTTAGAGTTCAAGTTATCAAGTTGTCAAGCAGCATTTGTCAAGCAGTTTAAGAGTTCAAGTTGTCAAGAAGTAGTTATCAAGCAGTTCAAGCAGTCAAGAATTAACAGTCGAGAGATTGCAGTTTTAAGTTTTAAATTTTGATGAGTTCTTTTGAGTTAAGGGTTTTCAGTTATCAGTCAGTAGTCTTTGCGAAGTAGAGAACTGTTTTGTCTAGACTTTGAGTAACATCAAGAAGTAAAAAAACCGAACACTTGTTATTTGTAAACGAATGATATAGTCAATCTTCAAGTAATTATACTAACTTATTACTTTTTCAATTTCGAACCTGTACCATATGTACTACTCGAATAAAATTATTCAATAATCAAGAAAACATTGAAAAGACTTTAATCCTTCTCGTGCTAGTACTCCTGCACATAGCGGGTGAGCCGAAACGTGGAATCTACTTACTTGATACGCTAGTCAATGCTACTCAACGGTTATAAATTAAAATATTAAAAACACAACAGTTTGGAAATTCAAGATAGTGTCGCGCTTTAGGAAGACGCGACAAGTTTTGAATCCATTCAGTTGTCGCAAAAGTATTGAGAGCACGACCTTTTGGGATATTCAGAATAGTGCCACACTTTAATCTGGTGGCGGCAACTATCGTTTTGATTCGAGAAATCTAAGATTCGATATCCAGAGTAACAGATAACGATTACGAACACCGAAGATCAAGACCAGATCGTAACAATATAAATTTTCTTATAAAATTAAATTACTAAATAGATATTATATGCATTATATAAATTAAAAAATTAAATATTGATATATACACATATGTAGGTAGCAGAGTTTATAAAGTCGCGGCGTGACTTTGTATTTGCTAGTCCGTATCATCTGTAGTGCAGAAGACAAGATAGGTGTAGATGTGGATGGTATACTTGAATATAAATCTTATTTCGCTTCTCATCCTTGCCTTGTTGAAGTCTGATTTCAAAGATCATAGCTCTAATGCAACATATCGTCCAAATTTATCATAATTATGTGGTTATTTTTGCAATTTTTGCAAAGCCGCTTGACATAATTCTTCATCGACATCATTCAGGCATTTGCGTTTTTTGAACGTCTGCACTTTTTTTTGACGGATTCGTTGGTTTCTTTGATATTTCTTTAATTTTTGTATATCTTCCTATTTCTTCTTCTGTTTCAATAATGCTTTTATTCTAAAAAAAAGCAAGAACATTTTCACGCATATAATTTATAACAAAATACAATTATTTATTACATTATTTTCACGTAGTTCAATACCTGATTATATTCTAGTTTAAAAAATGCAACAGAATAAAATCATGATGATATCTTCATTGCTTACATACGTTAAGATTTTACCAGTGGTCCCATTCCCCCAAACTTTTAGCACATATTATGCATTATACTACTTGTTTTGACGTCCGTCTTTTGTGAAAATAATATATTGACTAAAAATTTTTTTAGAAATAGCTCCAACTTTCAACGTGTTTTCTTCGAAACCCAACTCAAATCTTGAAAAGATAAGACTGCATCGTAGGAAGGAATATGTAGGAAACTTTCTTTTCGGAAAGAATCTTCAAGAAGATTCGAGCGGAGCCTTCGAGAGAAGCCTTCGAAAGGATCCCAGTGATCGCGCATGCCGTAAGTGATGCTCCTTTGTTTTTATGATATTTATGTAAGAATCTTTCATACAGCTTAAGAATATGAAAATAGAACCGTCAACGTTTAACGTTTGAAATGAAAGATGGCGAAGATGCCATACGTTAGTTTCAAGATCCCAAGCTTCCTCTCAAAAGCAAGTACTGTGGAAAGCGTCGTGTAGAAATTATATAGTACATTAGCATGTACTTCAACCGTCCCGGGCTCGAAACTTTTCCACGTAAAGCGAAAGGAAGTCAACAAGAAATTGTTATCACTAAAGCAACCTGGTTTGAAAACATAAAGTTATCGCTGTTAAAAATGTACAGTATTACGTACAGCTTTTGTCATGCGGAAAGCTACGATAAACGCCGGCTTAAAGCATTGGAACTTGCTGATAAAAAAGAAATGCTTAATGATTGAAACATTTGTGACAGGTACTACTTGTATCGAAGCATGCTTGTTAACGATTATTTGTATCGTCAAAAATCTTGTGGAAGAATTGATATCCTCAGTAAAATTATCCAAATTGACGAGAGCAAGTTTGGAAGAAGTACATATAATCGCGCAAGACATATTGATAGACATTGGATAATAAGGATGATTGAAAATGATTTTGAAGATTTCCCAGTTGTAGAATGTCCAGGAAATTCAGAGATACCGAAACATTGATTCGTATTATCAAAGAACAGGTTCAGGACATAGAAGAAATACACAACGAGAAGAAAGCAGCATATAATGCTTTTTTAAGAAATGAATTCACTCATAAAGTAGTAAACAAGAAGATGAGATACATACATAGAGAATAGAATCAACATGGCGTCTAGCTAAATGTACCGACAGAAATGTTTATCTAACGTTCGGTTGAATATTAATGGCATCGTGAGAGCAAAAACTTCAACATAGACCAATTCGAATACCTTATAAGGTGTACTTTAAAATTGGTTTTCTACATCTGTGATTTTGTGCATTTTTGATAAGTTTTTGTCTGCTCCGCCAGAAAAGGACGCAACATTCGTATTCAACACGTCAAAACGAATAAAATGATGCACTTTATGTACAGAAAGGTGCAGGGGAGGGGCACTGGTAAAATTCAGCCAGAACTACGATAAACTATTGATTATTTTCCTTGTTATTTGGATTATTATTCTGTAAAATGCAGTATGCCAGGTGAAACTGCTGAAAAGCTACTTTATCTCTGATCTCAATGATTTTTGAATATATTGTAAGCTTAACATTTTGAATCACTTTTCTTTTATCTGTAACTATCGGTCGGGCATAGTTTTCGAGATATTTGCGAAACTATTGGTATCGTTACAGTGAATTCTGCTTATAATCGTGCGCCCATAATAACGTACGCATCGGTATTGGTTACCAGTAGCCTTGCGGCGGACAGGTATAATGACATAACTAAAATTTAATTCTTATCTTTTGTTTGTAAGCACATATATATATATATAAATGAGGCAAGCTTAGGTAAAGCACAACGCATATGGGTTTGAGTTCGCTGTTAGTTTTTTTAATTTTGTCACTACTAGGCGGCCAACAACGCTTGCGTAAAATAACACCAATTATTCACTCGCTTACTATTTTTATAATTAAGATGTTTTTCATAAAAACATAATTTTTAAAAATAAATTGTTGTTGATCAAGGAAAAGCTCGTCCCCCCTAGTTTGTTGCATAAATAGAAGAAAAGTAATTGTTTACGACGAGATTATTCTATCCAACTGCTAGCAACTAATACAGGCGTAAAATCTGCCACAAACGCACAATCATAAGCAGTAGCGATATATACTGTTTTTTGCGAGTATCTCGAAAAATATGGTTGATCGACCAATCATTGCATCGATCATTATGGATCACCGACCATTTAGCATGGACCAAATTGAGAAAGCATCAGACTCAAGCCCAATACATTTATGATATTCATTTTTTATTGAGTTATAGCAGACATCTTTTACAGTCCCGTATATGTAGCTTCGCATGGAGGTTTAAGTTCGCCCAATTCTCGTTTCTATATACTATGAACGAAAGATGGGCGGTCGGTAATCTATGCAAACGCGTACTCTGTTATATTGATCTTATTATCGGAATAAAAACATTTCTGAAAGAATTCCTTCTTTCCATTGAATCGTAGAAACCGAAATAACTATATAATATTTCAAAAAGAAATAGATTACGAGAAATAGATTAAAAGATATATGTAATTACATTATATGCCTTTATATTCAATACATGAGTGGAATAATTACAATTTTAAACTTACAATTGACATCGATGTTCGTGTGAACGAGGATTGGATCACGGTCGGGATGAGCACTGGAATTAAAAATTTTAATGCATTAAAATAGGGCCAGTGCGAGGTTCCTACCTTGTTAGTACCGTTCCTGCTTCTTCTTTTCTTAATTTTTCTCGATTCTTGTGACATCTTATGATTTATGATTAAATAATAATAAATAATATTATTTAGAAGTAACAAATAACTAATAGTTAAAATAATATGTTTAATCAGTGTTGTTTACTTTAGTATACTTTACCTGGTTCCTTGAGTTATGAATCTTCCGCTGAATTTTTTCTACGGTACACTCGTACTTCAACCCAATTTCAGACAATAATTTTTTTTTTCTCGATTTCTATAATCCACGTGCTTTCTATCACACAATACCGACTGCTGCTGATACAAGTTAATTAATTTGAAAATGCTATCCTTTGGCCATTCTTTACGCGACGACATTTCAACAATGCGAGTAACTTTGGTTTGAAAGCGTGGTTATAAAAATGTCTCCGTTTCTAACTTTTTTCACTCTTATAAAACGTATTAAACGTGAGTGTTGATCCAATTAGCGAAGCAGTGATGTCTTGTTCCCTTCAACAATTTATCTAGTCCAGAAGCACATTCGCTCAGGATTCGAAACTGGTTCGTGCTTCGAAAGCAACTCTCCAGCAGTAGGATTACTTTGTAGCCATTTGAGAGGAAGGTACAGCGCGAGCGCTCTCCGCCAGGTGAATGACCCGCTTGGACAGTGACTCTCAGGCTCCGAATCCTCGAATGTATTCTCCAGGGTAACTCACGACAGCTTTTGTCGTAAATGGACTACACATGTAATAATACATGTTATTATTATAATTATATATTATAATTTTATAATTATAATTATAAAATTGTCTGGTGCCTACATACTAAAAATTACATGACTTTAAGTATGGATATGTTTAATATACACATACATATATGCGTGTTTTAATGCTAATCGATTCCTATTACTAGTCGGGAATGATGGTGATCGAAAGATTGAAAGAAAAGAAGTGAAAGAAAAAAAAACTAATAACTGAAATAGATTGCTCATTATCCGAATTTTTTTACAATTTTCAAATTCGTCATAATTTAATTTATCGTTTGCTGTGCAAAGAGCTATGCGCATTAAATAAATGAAATCTATGTTTTTGCTGACCATAATAGATGTTTCAATATATTAAAGGAAATAATTAATTGAATAACTCTACCATGAAGAAATAGATATATAAACGAATAATCTCTCGAATATAGTACGAACATAGTACAGAATATTAATAGGAATTACAGTACGTTGACGTTTACTATTATTTAGTAGATCACGAGCAATAATAATGCGTGTTTAGCTAATGAAGACCGAAAAGTTGAACTTGGAGGCGATTTGATCTGATTTCGCAAACTTATAAGCAATTGCGTATTATAATATGTTGGCCTTCAAACGCAAATTATAGAACGTAGGCATAGATAAATCTCAAATGACACAATTCTATTTCCTCGGAGAATTTTCTATTTAAGTGAAAAAATTTTTAGAGCTGTTCTCCAATGGATATACAGCTCTCGAGAGCATCTATGGTACAAAATTCACAAATTTGGACGTCTAAATTTTATATATAACATTACAGATCTGCGTAAAACGAATAAGCTACGGATTTTTAAGCAAATTCATATTTTTGGTAGGAGATTGTTTTATCGACCAAGTATTGTAAAAAGCGCTATAATTTGGATATTTTTGCCATTATCTTATTCTGTGCAGTTTTACACTTTTACATTTCCTATAAAGGCATAAAAATCTGCAGCATGCAAATAAATATTGCAAGCATGCTTATTATTGCTAGGAACAATACATAGCATACTTTTGACCTGTTACATTGGTTTCTTTTTATCATTTCTCCTGCCGTCGGTTCTATTACGTTATTCACCAAAGATTGAAATAAACAGTTATCTTTCGTTTCTCAAAAATTTCTATTCGAACTTACATATTCCGCTTAAGAGAATATGATCTGTCCCTGTGGGATTTTTATGGAAAGAAATGTTATCCTTAAGAACTTCTTTAAAAAGTGTTGTCATGGAACGGACATTTTAGAATCTGTATAATAAAAGTTCCATGAAAATAAGTTATTTTAAAACGTATAATAAAAGAAGTTCCATAAAATAAATAATACCGTATGAATAATGTTGTATTATTCATAAGATTATTTAATAAAAAAAAAATGAAAATTGTAACGTAAATAATTAACAGTTTCATAAGAAGTATTAAACGGAAAAGAATACTTGTTAAGAATAGTACTTAAATAACATTTGTTTGCCATATAAATGAGTAGAAATACATAAAAATTCTGTAATATATAGATAATATTATACATTATACAATGTAATATGTATATTTCTATAATACAATAATATAATAATATGATATGATACCTACTACTAGCTAGTATAATAATACATGTATTCATGTATTATTGTTGTTACGTCGCGTGAGACAATCCGCACGCCATCCCTCGTTGTCTGGCCACCAAAGGCCCACACACGTTATTCAGACCCTCAATAAACCTAAGGACCCACCATAAAACGTAAACACTTTGAATTTAATCTTTTTAACGTTAATCCCTTTAACTTGCAGGAATCTCTAATCCTGTAAGTATTTTGTTTTATGAATAGTTATTAGAACAGTCCTTAGTTTTATTGTGCGTTCTTAAAAATTACGGAGAAAACGGGTATTTATGTAACAGGAAAAGCCGGTATTTACAAGAAAAGCGGGTTTTCCCATGAACAATGTCATCTATGAGCCACGATGGTAGGAGGCTTCCTCCACTTATCTTCATTCATTCTAACGTTGGCCATAACTAATGGGCATAGCGGATCGTTAGCCTCACTTTCCTAACGAAAAGTGTGAGCAACTAATCCGCTTTCTTCGTACAAAAAACACACCCACACCGAGCTTTCCTCTGTAATGACATAAGAGCGGCAGTCAAAGTGAAATCTCGACAACAGTAAACAGTCAGATCTCAGCTAGACAACAGTCAAGTCTCAGGCATCACAATCGCCAACACGAAAAGAGTCCCAGGCCGTACTCACTCGTAGTTTGGCAGTCAGCATACTCACAATTGTATCGTATATTGAAGTTATTGAACTGTTGGAAATATATATCCATTATCATCTGTTACAATCAGCATTATACTCACTCAATTACCCCTATTATCCTAATCGAAATAGGGGATCGATCTATTCGTGGTGTCGATTATTCAAATCGTAACGAGAATTTACGACTCCCGTTAACGCGCTTCTTCGAGACCGCGTCTCTCCGCGACTGATCGAAACAATTATACTATTTCATTTTTTCTATACGTAAATATTAGGATAAATATACACACATAAATAACATATTCAAAATATCAATTTAACTGTTTAACTGATAATCATTTAATATTGTTGTAGTACTATGTATTGAATATTTGAGAATTTTTTAATATGGCTGAACAAAATATCTCATCCTGCAACAATAGAACAATTTTTATTATTATATTTTATAAGTTCTATTCAAGCTAGAACTTTTCTTTATCTCTTATCATAAGAACTTATAATGTGAGAACGTTTTTTAAAAGAGTTCAACGATTCATGTTCTAAATAAAACCCATTAAAAAGTTACATAATTCTTCCGATATTTGTTATTAATACATTTATACAGTCCTACGCGGTGATTTTCAAATTGTTTGAATTGTCTGCCTACCTTATGACAACTTCAAAAATATTTTGTTTCGTATTTCTGACATATTTCTACTTTCTTATTTTGTATGCCTTGTATGCCTTATAACAAATGCATTATATGCAAACATATCAGCATAGTGCATAAAGAAGGATAATTTAATATCATCAACACGAATGTTCCTTTAATACTTCGTCTAAATTATCTACTCAACTTTCCTTTCAATTTCTAGTAACTGACTATATGGGATTTAAACTTTTCTAGTACTAATTTATATATCATGTTGATAATGTAGTGGAAAAACTAAGAAGAACTAGCGAATTTTCGTGACTTTCAAATAGGATAAAGAAATGTCAATAAAAAGGATACTTTCAATAATCTTTTATTTTATCCCACAAATAAACCACATTTTTTCATAATTACACCATACTTTTGGAGAAAACAGAACATAAAATAATTTGTTCTTAACGTTAGGTGCGATGTTTTATGACATTGGTGGAATAAAATACTGTACGCAGATGATATATAATTCTCAATTAATATCATCATAATATAATCATATTATTTTCAATTAAATATAATAAAATTCTAAAATAGAATTGACATATGACAAAATTAGGAAAAAAGAAACTAATGTTAAATGAAATTATCATATTATATATAATATATAATCATAATAATCCCTTCTAACATTTGGCTGCAACGATTGCAGAAGTAACTGACATAAATTTATTAATAACTATTAAATTATAGGCTAATTTTGTGCCATTTTTGTGTAGGCGATAAAACGTAGAAACCTCTCTCGAGGACCTAGCACTGATAATTTAAACATTCCCCGACATCGAACCGTTCAGTAACGATCATTATCGGTTTCATCCAGTTGTCGAGAATATGCCAAAAAACCAAGATCCAAGACTTCGACCGCCTTCGTCGCATGAAATAGTTAAGTAAATTTTAACGTGACTCGTTTTTTTTAACCATTATGTCATCTCCCTAAATTTGCAATCTACTACGAAACCCACTTCTTTTCTTGATCTTGAATGTTCTTTCATGATCTTTATCAAAAAATACGTAATTAGTTAAATCATTTTTACATTTTTCTGATATCAATATGTACTTGAAGATATACTGAATATTTTACGAACTGTATTCATGTTTATTTCATTGTTTTTCCAACTTTTCCATTGCTTAATGGAAATCATTTTTCCACTCTGATTTCTTCATACCCCTCCAATGTATTTTTATACATATGATAATGCTGAATAAGTTAAACGGTTAAACGGATCTTTGAACGGTAGAATACATTTTTACTTTGCAATAATTTATATTTCGGGAAACATTGTATATACAGTAGGTCATATAAATATTGGTACATCCTTCAAAACTAAATAATTTTTTAAAGATTGAACCAAACGGCTTGATCTTTTTCCTTTTCTTTTTCGACAATTTAGAAGGATTAATTTACTAGATGACGTATAAAACAATTTTTTTTTTAATTTTCAACTGGTCGACGTCGCGAAGAAAGGAGTAGAAATCACTTTTTAAAACATTTATATCTAAGGCTGTAATGAAGTTTTATGTCAGTCATATACATACGAAAATTTTATCTAAATCGGTTGATCGATTGATGCAGGAACAAACGCAGGCATTGAAAGATGAAAGAATCTTTGAATTTTAGGAAGAAAGTCGTGAAAAACTACGATTGGCACCACTTTTAACCGTTTATATACATATTTATACAAGCGGACACGAGATGATTACAATCTTTCATCCAAGGCTTAGTTTTCAAGAAAATCGTATTTAAAGACTACTACAAGCATATCTTATTACGTGTAATATATGCATTTCCAACATAGCAATGCTTTTTACATTTCTTTCTTCAAGATCAGAATTTTAGGAAGTACATTTATGGCGTTACTTTTCTTGATACAAATGTGTCGTGTTTTATTTGCCCATTCTATAATAATCTATTGATATCTAAGTCCTCATTCAACATTTGTTGGTACATTATTTCATGTTCTATATCAACGCCTTTCAATGCTAGCTAGTTATTCCATTGAAGTTTATCTCTCATAAGCAGACTAGACTTAAAAATCTGGAGAAAGTTCAGCGATCCACTCATACTGAGCAAAAGCTACAACGTTTGGATACGTACGAAAGTTCAGAAAAAGAAGGGAATGTACTAGACCGCAAGTGCCCTCGAATTTCGACCCTGCTGACATCGACGAAGATTGCTGAAATACCGCCTGATAGAACAATCGTTCCATCTCGCTCCCAGTGACATCTTCAGTTCAACAGAAGTTGCCTACAGCGACTATGAAGTAGTATGAACTACAACACACATGCTACAACGCCGTATAATTGAGTCACTTTTCCTCTTTACGAATACCGTAAAATTATGAATATACGGTCCAACAATTCATTTCGATACAATAAAGCAATGAAAAATATTGATTGTCTTCAGTAAAAACTGGGTAACAGCGCATACAGCATTAACAGCAACGACGATGTTAGAAGGACCTTTTCAGAGAAAAGATCACCTTCCAAGGATTACATCCAACAAGGTAATCAGACCTGACACCGTTTCTTACGCAGAAACAACTTATAAATTATAGATTACTAACGAATTAACATAAGAAGCAGCATGTCAGGTGTATAGGGTGTATAAACGGTAAGTGCAAAAACCGCCGTAGCGTGATTTTACACCTCTGGATCGGTAAAGATGTATAAAATAAGTTAGTGCAAGATTAACCTTGCGTTGAAATTCAAAATTTGAGATAGAAATATTTTGGCGCAACGTATTCTACTTATTATAAGGAATGAAAGTCTGAAAGGACCCATGGATTGCAAATGATTCCCTTTTTTTTTACGTGGAGGAAATCCGCACGGACGTCGCGCCGTTTCTGGGGGGGAGAGAGAAACGGCGCGGTAGTGTCGGACTCCAACCGACTAAGAGCTCCACGATGACCTTCCCTGTTGCCATCGAGGGTGACCCAGGAACTGCAGGTAAGCAACAAACACTGAGCCTCCCCCGCGCACGCGATGATCCATCTATCCGCTAGTGGCGCGGTGTGCAGTCATGCCACACCGCTGCCCGTCGTTGGAACCGCCGTGCAAGGCTGTCCGGATCCCCAACCGGACTATTTGGCGGCCCGTGGGCGCTGAGGTTGTCAGCGTCTAAGTAGATCCTACCGGGTGTCACAGGTGAAACTCAACTAATTACGCTATAAGATTGTCACAGGTGAAATTTAACCAATTATGCGATTAGATTCCAAGTGTCTTGTCACGAGCGACCACCTGGGTGGCATCCGATCACTTTACCCGTTCCCAGAGATATATGACCAATGTCTTCCCCCACTGCAACTAATAAACGATATAAATATTCCTCCTAATATCATCAGGATCCGCAGAGCGTTCAATAAGCTACAATATAGTATAACAAACGAATACTCTGATGAAATTACTAGACGAGCAACGAACGATAGGATTCTAAGAGATTCCATAACTGATTTCATTTGAGGCCTAAAAACTGAAATAGGACAAGTATTGCTCGCCAATTCACCGTGCAATATCGTCGAAGCCGAAATAAAAGCCGCCGACATCGAGCGATACTTCAGGGAAAATCGAAGTCGACGACCAAAACCAATGGAACGATCACGATTCCCTGAGCAGCGACAACCAACGACCAATAATTCCAATTCAACTATTAGAAAACGAACTCCAACACCTAATCCAATGCCAAGAAACTTCCGGCAAACTGAACGAATGCCACTTGCCCAAAGAGCTAAACTGAAATGTTTCAAATGCAATCAAATCAGATATGTCTCCAGTCAATGCAGAAATTTTCAAATATCCAGCCAACATCCGAAGCCAGCAGTCCATAATCTCGAGAAACGTAAGGAGGAAATAGAGGAACCAATAGACCAGATCTACGAATCAACGCCACAACAGGAAGACTACCCACAGTGCTTATAGATATATATATAAGACCATATCATCTATTTTGAATTCATGTCTTCATTTGTTTTATCATATTTTTGTTTGTTAATTTTGAAATTTTTCATCCATTTCTGAAATGTTTCTTCTCTGTCTTTTTCTAAATTGATCCTATTTTCAATTATTCCTTTGGGGATGAACTTAACAACTTATCCATGTATCAAATGATTAGGTGAGAATCCAGTGGCACTGTGTCTGATATTATTATACTCATCGACACATTCATCTGCGACTTCTATTCAGATTTTTCTTTGAGTTAATTTTACATCGGATCCGATTAACAAATTTACTTGTTCGATGAATCCATTTGAAGATGGACAGTGTGTTGAGGTGAAAATTAATTGAATGTCTTTTTCTCTTATGTAATTTTGGACTTCTTTGAATGTCATTACTGGATATTGATCTGCGAGAATAATTTCTATGGAATTAATATCTCCTGTCGAATTTATGAGTTTGATGATAGGAATCTTTGTAGGTTACGACCGACAAATTAAAGGTTATAGGATCTACCTACCAAAGACCAAGAGGGTAATAATCTCTTGTCATGTTCGGTTCGAAGAAAGTGTGTTTCCCTACAAAGGTGCTAGCGTGGACACGAGTGACATAAAAAGGAAACTCTCGAAATGGATATGGGAAGTTGAAGACTTTGTACTTGAAAACGGAAAACTAGTCAACGTTGAGGTCCAAAGTGATGGCGAAAATGATGGGGGAGAAAGTGATTTTTTCATGGATAGGTTGATTTATGGATATCAGGAGGAGGCTACAGGTGTACCGATTATGCCTAGGTGGTCTGCAGAGCTACACAAACCAAAGAGTTGCAGCAGTTGTGATCATGTTGCAACGATTTGCAAAAACCAAAATATGTGTGTGTCTGTGAATGTGTACGAAGCCCTGAGGGGGCCTGATGCTCAAAAGTGGACAGAGGCAATATCGAAGAAGTTGGACAACCTTGTGAATCAAAATGTGTGGGACGTGGTGTTAAGACCGGTGGGTGCTAATCTTATTGATTTGTAAATGGATCCTTGCCGTAAAAAGGGACTCTGATAATATATCAGGCTATAAGGCTAGACTTGTAGCTTCGGGTTTCTGGCAAAGACCTGGTGTAGATTACTCGGAGACATTCAATCCAATCGTGAAGCGTAGAACCCTAAGAATTTTGTTTGCTCTGTGTGCTGAGAATGAGTGGAGTTATGAACACGTAGATGTAGAGTGTGCATACCTCAACAGTCCTTTGGACGAGGACATCTACATGGAGCAACCCGAATTCTTTGAAATTCCAGGAAAAGACAGGACTCAGTACGTGTGCAAACTTAGGAAGAGCCTGTACGGATTGAAGCAAGCTGGAAGAATGTGGTTTAAACACATAAGCAATATTTTTAAGGGTATGAGTCTGAAACCATGTCTGAGTGATTCATGTGTGTATGTGAGTGTAGATTTGATTGTGCGGTGTATGTGGACGACATTCTTGCGTTTGGAACAAAGACTGCGATTGATGTGTTCAAAACTAGTGTTAAGGAAAAACTAAGCGTTAGAATGATGGGTATTGATACTCAATTTCTGTCTGTACACTTGAGTAAGCTGAACAGCTCTACTGTTGTGTTTGACCAATCTGCATAGATAGGCCAAATGCCGGATCTGTTTGACATTACTCATGAGACTGGAGTATCAACACCACTAGCTAAGGAGTGTGAAGCTGGTTTTGATGTTGAGAATGATAAACCTTTTGATAAAAAGTTGTATGTACAGGCTGTTGGGCGTATAATGTACGCCGCTACTGTAAGTCGACCCGATGTAGCTTGTGCAATAGATAAGCTAAATCAAAAATGTCCCACTGTGTCTGATTGGAATGCAGTGAAGCGTATTTTTAGGTATCTGTTGAAAACAAAAGACTTAGTAGTATAGTATACCAAAGGATAGGGCAACCTCTAAAGGTATATTGTGATTCAGACTTTGCAGGTTGTCCAGTAGATAGAAAATCTAGGAGCGGGTATGTTTTCATACTCGCTGGCGGTGCAATATCTTGGCTGTCGAAGAAACAACCTATAATCTCTCAGTCGGCGTGTGAAGCAGAATACGTAGCAATGCAGGAGGCAGCAAGAGAGACTGTATGGATATCCCTACTGTTAAAGGAGTTGGGTCAATCGTCATATTGTCCTCGCCCATGCAAGATTTTCTGCGACAATATTGGAGCTATCTCATGGTCCAAGGAAGAGGTGGTCGCTGAGAGTTCAAAACACGTTCAAGTCAGATACTTTTATGTTAAGAATTGCGTCAGGAAAGGTATCCTAGATTATGTCTCTGTACCAAGTTCTGAGAACATTGCCGATATCCTTACCAAAGCTATGGGGCTTGTAGAAACTGTGATCAAAGGAGAGTGTTAAGATTTATCTTAAGTTGGTATAATTACTAGTTCCTACAAGCTAGGTTGGAACGTTTAACAACGCGTCCCTTTATTTTAAGGAAGAGTTGATACGACTACCGCGCGTCCCTTTGTTTCAAGGGACGCCACGTGCTCTTCCTTATTGTTTGTATCCGGCGTTGTATAAGGACTATATATGGTGGTGAAATATAAAAGATACAAAACTAATCTGTGTGCATCAATTAAATATACTCTAAAACATATTTAATAACATTACGGGCCCAGAGCTGTAAATTGTAAGGTAGCAACCTGAAGTGAATAAATTGTTAAAGTGTTATGCTTAGTAAAATAAGTGATAGTGCTAAAATGGAATCAGCAAGTGTGAAAATCGAGATGTTACGTGGTGAAGAAAACTGGCTCCAGTGGCGTTTTGTCATGCGTACACTTTTGGAGGAAGATGGCGACCTGATCAATGTGTATGAAGAGAATCTGTGTCACCAGGTAACAGCGCGGAGAAAGAAGTCGCCCGTGAAAGATTTTTGAAGGCAGATCGATTAGCGAGAAAATTAATTGTGACCTCAGTAGAAAGGAAACCGTTGGATCTTCTTTCATGTTGCACAACAGCACATGAAATATGGAAAAAGTTGAATACAATATATGATATGAAGTCGGATGAGTATCTAAATATGGTCCAGAAGCAGTTCTTCGATTTTAAGTGGGAAGAATCTGAAAATGTCTCTCACATCAAAGTTGGAACAGATAGCGGCGAAGATGAAAGCCGTTGGGAGTGAAATTGGCGAGAAAATGTTGATAACACGCATTTTATCGGTGTTACCAAACAAATTTGACCATTTTCACGGTGCGTGGGTTACGATGGAAGAAGGAAAGAAGACCTTAGACAGGCTTAGTACCAGGTTGATGACGGAAGAAATCAGATGGAAGAAAGGCGACCAGGAAATGAAACAACAGTAGAAACAACCAGGAACCCAGAAATCAAAATCGAGATTACAGCGGAATTGGTCTATTAGGAAACACTTCAACGATACACGCGGCAAACCATGATGTTTGGATAATCGACTCAGGAACTACGGATCACATGACAAGACGACATGAATAGTTCAGCGTCCTCGAAAAATTCGACAACACGGTGAAGATAGAATGCGGCAAGGAAAAAATCAAGGTAGAGACTTTTGTGGACAGCAAATGGGTAGCATGTACAATGAACAATGTCTTGTATGTATCAGGTTTGAAAAGAAATCTATTCTGATCTGTCGCAAGGAAGGGCATAGATTTCTGTAAAAATTCTGTATTTTTAAAGGAAGGGAAAAAATGTATGTTTTTACAAAACCAGAAAGTAGTAGCAAGAGGTTCTGTTATCAGAAATTTATATAAGGTCGATATGCGAGTTATCATACCGTCAGTTTGCAATCTTAGCAATAGAGCGGAGTCAAACGCGGACACACTGCAGTTATGACACGAACGCTATGTCATCAAAACATCAGACACGTTAAAGAACTGTTTAAAGAATTCTAATATGAAAGTTGTAGAGGATAGTAACTTTTTTTGTGAAGATTGCGCGTACGGGAAACATCATAGATCGAATTTTCACGAGAAAATCAAACATGCGACTAAACATCACGAAATTATTTATACGGATGTATGTGGACCTATGGAAGTCGAGTCATTAGAAAAGAAACTTTATTTTCTTATGTTTAAAGATGATTTTTCAAAATTCACGAAGATTTACTTCTTACGACATAAGTCAGAAGTAATCAAAAAACTAAAAACTTTTTGCCTACAAGTCGAAAATCAATTCAACAGTAAGATCAAAGAAATTCATAGTGATGGAAGGGAAGAATTTAAAAATAAGAGAAGAATTTAAAAAAAAAGAGGCTAAAGAATTTTTAAGAAGCCAGGGAATTAGGCACACGACTAACGTCTCATACACTCCTGAACAGAATGACGTCGCAGAAAAAGAAAATAGAAGAATAGTAAAGGCAGGCCAGTCGATGCTATATTTGAAACCAAATCTACCGCTGTTTTTATGGGCCGAAGCCATAAACACAGCAGTGCATGTCATAAACAAGACCGGGCGGACAAGACAGGACAATAAAACATCGTATGAACTGTGGTGCGGGAAACTGCCAGATTTAATAAAGTTTAGGGTTTTCGGTACTGAGTGCTTTGCACACATACCCGCGGAAAAGAGAAGAAAACTCGACTAAAAGGCTAACAAAGGATATTTACATAACGTAATATTTAAACCCGAACTAGAAACTGCGAAACTTGTTAATTTAAGTTTACCGAAAATTGTCGAGCGCGAAGATGTGTGTGCGCAGAGCGGTAGAGCATGTACGTATGAAAGTGCAGAGAGTGAACATGAAATACAACCTCATGTAATTAGCGAGAATATGAGACAATTGAGAGATAGAGGTAAGATCAAACGAACCGATTTTTATGGTAGCCCAATAACGTACGTAGCGGAAAAATTACAGGTCGAAGCGATGAGATCCGAACAGAAAGAGTTATGAGAAACGGCTATGCATGATAAAATGAAATCGCACCATGAAAATAAAACGTGGATCCTTGTAGAAAAACCAAAAGATCAGATGATACTTAGTAATAGGTGGATTTTAACAGTAAAGCTAAATCCGGACAATTCGGAACGATACAAATCGCGACTTGTGATAAAAGGGTGTTCACAGAAAGAAAGCATAGATTATAACGGTTTGACACAATTAGATTAATGCTCAGTATTGCTGCCAAAAATAATGTACACCTTGGGCAGTTTGACATTAAAACCGCATTTTTATATGGAAGTCTGAAAGAAGACATCTATATGAAACAACCTAAAGGTTATGATGATGGTACAAATCGCGTTTGTAAATTGCTAAAAAGCCTATATGGCTTAAAGCAGTCTCCAAGATATTGGACGGAACGTTTCACAAAATTTATTTCAAATTTATAATTTTATCAGAGTAACGCAGATCCTTGTTTTTATATTTATACAGAAGATTAATGTTGATGACCATATAGTAGACGATGGACTGGTAGTAGCTTCAGACGAATCTCTATCGATAAATTTTTCAATAATTTAAGTAAAGAATCCAAAATTACGAGTTCAAAAGAAGTAAAGGGTTTTCTTGGACTTGAAATTAATAGATTAAAAGATGGTTCAATATTCATTCAACAGAGCAGGTATATCGAAAGCATATTAGAAAAATTTAATATAAATGGGGCAAACAGTGTTTCTAAACCTATCGAGACTAATTGGAGCGAAAGTAAAATAGGCAATAATGATTGTAACGCATCATACAGAGAAGCCGTAGGAAACTTGATGTTTTTACAAACCGTAAGTAGGCCAGACATTAGTTTTGCAATAAATATAGCGTCGAAACATTTAGAGGACCCAAACAAGTATGAGTGGAAATTAGATAAACGAATTTTCCGCTAAATAAAAGGGACCGCAGACATGGGACTCTTATATACGAAAGCAGGCAGTCTCGAAACCTTTAGCGATGCTGACTATGCAGGCGACAAAGAAACAAAAAAGTCGACATCAGGCGTTGTATGTAAGTATGTGAATGCGGCATTACATGGCAATGTAAGCAACAATAATGTATAGCTGTATCTACGACGGAAGCCGAGTATGTTAGTGCAGCCTCAGGAACGAAAGAAATTATGTGGGTAAAGAAAATATTTCTTAAATGTGAAATAGAGATCTTTTAGTATATGCTATGTGTAGACAATACTAGTGCCGTGAAATTAATTAAGAATTCAGAATTCCATTAAAGAAGTAAGCATATTGACGTAAGATATCATTTCTTGCGAGATTTATATAATAGAGGAGAAATTGATGTAACAAATGTAACAAGCGAAGAGCAGCTGGCAGATATATGTACAAAGGCGTTGCCCACACCAAGACTTGAATATTTAAGACAAAAGTTAGATTTGAAAAATAAAAACGATATTAAGAGGTAATTGTTTGTAGGGATGTAGAGTTTTAGGGAGGGTGTTGAAGTTGTCACCACTTCTAAGAAAACTCTACATCTGGTCTTTTTAGTTTTCTCAAGCACTGAAGCCATCGACAGCGTATAGACAATAGACTGGGACGAAGGCAGACCATAGACACTAGACAGGCGACGATGGTGTGACATCAATCCCATCAAAGCCTACACCGAAGCTATGACACACCCTAGTCTACATCATAGATAAGACATCGACTCCCAACCTTTGGACACTTTTGCACATCATAACCTACACCGTACCCCTCAACATCCCCAAACCAAAACGCATATAAGCCGAGACTTCAGCCAGCTCAAGGAGTTCTTGTGCAGCCCTTTCTCCGATTCAGTGTCATTCTACATTTTGTAATTGCTAAATTTATAATAAAGTTCGATAAAAGAAATTTAATAGTTGGATTACGATTCAGCCTTCTTTTCTTTTACAATCCAAGTCTCAATTTTACATTACAATGGCTTCGAGGTTTTCAGTTATAGGGTAACAGCGTACGGATCTGGACCAGCTCAAATTATATTCGTACTTGTACTTACACTTCTGTATTAAAATATATTTTCTACTTTACAATTTATCCACGCGTTCCTCTGTTCATACATCTAATAACCTCAACAAGACCAAACAAGCATCTTTTATTTCGAATGTTCCTTAAATTTATTGTCTACTACGGGACGATACGGGAAAGTTTGTTTTTCTCACGTTCGGTATCTTCCGTTAGCAACATTCTTTCGGGGGTGGCTAAGACCCTTCCTAGTCCACCAACCTTCTTATTAAACAATCAGAAGCAATGTCTATTACCCTCACTTTCTTAGCCAAAATTATCATCAACAAATCCGATGGTCCCGTGCGCCAGACACACCCATCACTAGCCTTCCTCCGCCACAGCATCGTCACTGAACTTCATTTATTCTTCATCATTAGAATAGTCAACATCTCGTGACTTATTCTTTATCTTTAAAATAGTCAACATCTCGTGATTTCTTAGCTTTAGACCAATCAGTATCTCTGAAATCGTTATACATTTTTTGATCGGTCACAATCTAAGCTTACGTCGCGTACTCTACACTGTAACTTTGTCTACCAATCGAAACTCAATTATACTCTATCATCTCATATATATCTAGTCTACAAGTTGTTGTAATAAACTGTAATTTATACATGTTAATTCAGTGTATACTCAATTGAACCACCACTATTATCCTAACAGAAATAAGAGGATTGATCAGTTAGTAGCGTCGATTATCTAATCGTAACGGGAATTTACGACTCTCTTTAACGTGCTATCTGGCGATCGCGTCTCTCTGCGAACGGGCAAAACTTGATATGATTATGATTTATGATAATTATGATAATATTTCCCAAAATTCTTTGAAAAGTTCCTAATATTTCTATACAAACTACTTGCAAACTTACTACTTTACTTACAGACTTCACTAGCATATTGTATGAAAGGATTTGTAGAGAAAAAAATCTGTTGCTATAATTGGCAGATAACAGGAGAGAATCTGTAAGAGAATAATAACAAAATACAGTTCCATTAGGCGTCTTTTTACTTTCACGATATGATAACTGTAAATGACTTACATATTTCATTCAATATAATATGTATGAGTAAATCTTGTGGTTATAATTTATAATCTGGAAAGGAATACACAAAAGTTTAAGTAAAATATAGAATTGTGTTTCAACATATTTTCTGTAACTACTTTTGTTGAATATATTCCAAACATAATCCAACCGGTTTCAAAATGTAAATATTTATGGATAAAAAAAGTACTTAATGGGCAAATTTTTGTAAATACTGTGTGAATAATCTCTATTTTACCTGTACAAGCATTATTAACTATTTTAGAACAATTATTTAATGCATAATTATGCTGCATGTATCTTCAAAATTTGCAATTAAGTTGTTTTCATCTTCTATGAATTCATCATTCACTTCATCGACTATAAAAACAAATGAAGACAATGTATATGAATATCACTTATATTTTAGAATTTAAGATATTATTTAAATGAGTTATCGTTAAATTTTTTGTATTACCTGACATTTCTGAATCAACCTTGCTATTTCCACCAAATTGGTATCACTCATGCTTATAACTCCATTACTAATTGTACAAAATATATCTAAAAAATATTTAATATTAATAATTAATAATAGAAATAGAAATAGAAATAAAATATAAATAATCGAAAATATTTTCATAATTATATGTCTCTCAGAAATGATTCTTTATGAGCCACAGGCAACTTGCGTTCTTTTCAATTGTTGACAATCCACTTAGGTTATTAAAAATTATTGAGTGCCTCATTGCATAAGCGAGGTTGCTAGTACATTATTTTTAACACCAATTATACAATATAATATTTGAATTATTGCTTAGTACATTCCTCGTCAAAGATATAGCTCATGTGAGCTATTTTTAATTTCTCAATGACGCGTGTAGTTTTTCGTCTGTAACGTATAATATCAAAGCATTATGAGCTCAGGATATGCGACTTGCTGGACATAAGTCACAATGTCATGGTGTTTTTATACAACCAAGAAAAACTATTCCAAACTAAGGTCGAAATGATAGCACACTCTGTTAATATGTTTAGAAATTGCTCAGTAGTTCATGATCTATCAACGAGTAAACATTACAGTATATATATTATATAAATTTGTAAGTATGGGACGCTGAAAAGGATTAAACGAGTCTGAAAAAAGCAAATTCTAGAACTAAAACAGCAACAGTTATCAGTAGCAAAAATATCGAAAGTAATAAGAAGAAGTCGTAAAGTAATACACAATTTCCTAAAAAATGTTGAAGATTATGGCAAAAAGAAAAGTACTGGTCGGCCGTCATTATTATCCGATCGTGATAAGCGAGCAATTTTGCGTGTAGCTTCCAACTCGCAGTTAACAACGAAACAAATAATGGAGAAATGTAGTATTAGTGTCAATGTTTCAAATTGTGTTCGTCGAGTTTTACTATTCTGCGAAAATATCAAGAGGCTAAAATTGAAAAAGAAACCTTCGTTAACAACGATGAACAAAGTAGAACATTTACATTTTGCAAAAGAAAGAATGCATTGGAAAAAGAAATGGAGAAGGGTACTATTTACAGATGAAAAAGATTCAACTTGTATGGTCTTGATGGGTTTCAATATTATTTTCATGATACAAGAAAAGAGACAATGTCAGCAATTCGACGACAAATGGGAGGAGGCAGCGTGATGGTTTGGGCCAGTGTAACGACCACCCAAAAGTCAGGCATCCGCTGACATCGGATATGTCGATAATACCTAGTATTGCGATAACTAAGAGAAAAGACAACAGCCAGATTCCCACCCATAAGATATGTGAGTCATAATAAAGGAATATAAACCCCGGTCCTTTAGTCAGTAACCTCAGTTCGTAATCTGCAGTTAATAAAGCATACGAATGGGCTATTGTTCATTCCTCTACTTATAAAACCTCGTTCTTTTTCTTTTTCTTACGTGACACCAGCATCGGTTATTTTGGCAAGACAAGTATCAAGTTCATCGTTGGGAGAATGAATAGTGTCCGATAGATAAATTTAATCAAAGAACAAGTAAATAATTGTGCAGAACGCATTTCTGAACCTGATTACATCTTTCAACGAGATAATGCACCTGTACACACATCAAGTTTGGTCCAATCATACTTTAATGAAAATAATATATCTATTTTGCCGTGACTTGCACGCTTTCCGGACCTTAATATTATTGAAAATTGTTGAGCAGAACTTGTTCACGAAGTATACGCGAATGGAAAGCAGTATCAACACATACAACAATTAAAAAATGCAATTGTACGCGAATGGGATACGTTAAGTCAAAATTACATCCAGAAACTATATAAATCGATACCAAATCGTACAATAAAAGTAATAGAAAATAAAGGGGGATGTACCCATTATTAAATAAGAATATATGTTTGATAAGTAATAGTTGTTAGTCAATTTATGTTGACTATTATTTTCTTATTGTACATGTGCTATCATTTCGTTCTTAAAATAAAACAATTTTTTTGTTACACAATAAACCTCGTAATGTTTTTAATTATTTCCAGCAAGCTGCATATCCTGAACTCATAATGTTTTGATATTATACGTTACAGAGGAAAAACTTTACATGCGTCATTGAGAAATTAAAGATAGCTCACATGGGCTATCTCTTTGACGAGGAATGTAAATAATGAAAAATTTTCTATACATACATTTTATTAAATATTTTTTATGTATTACTAAAACAACATAAAATATAATACTAATTGCCTTAGAAATTGTGTTGCTGTAATTGTCTTTGGACTTTTCTTTATATAAATTCCTCTTTAAAATGTTTTTATATACTAAATGTCTTGCCTTTAATTCTCTTATATCAGGAATAATGACTTTCTTTTCTATGTCTAAATTTTTTGTCGTTTTAAAAAAAGAATAGCTATTTGGTATAACATGGAATTTGTAATCACTTTTGCAACCCAGCACGACGCATACAAGAGCCATCTTAACATTTACAACAAGATTTTTTCACAATTATATACGCGATACTAATAAACGATCGTATAACTCATATAAAGTAGAAAGAAAATTCCGTTTCTGATAGTACATATTTCTCATTCTTCTCTGCTCGCTTCTCTTTCTACCCCCTTCTCCTTGCAGAGCTCTAATGGCAAATGCGCATGCGCCGGTTTGGGTCGCTTATTTATTATTAGTAAGTGGATTAAAAACAGGACCTCAAGCGAGGTCATTCTCCTGTATGCAAGTGGCTGGATCTGTTTATACGTGTAAAAACTTAATAATACACACTCGTAAACTTAATAAATCTACGATCATTCGTTTAAATAAAGTGAAGTAAATATATATTCAAAATACAAATTTTTTCGACATGATACCTAATCTAACGTAATAGAAGCTATAATAATCATTGTAACAAATTTCGATATAATAATTGAAATTGAATGTGCAGTACATCTCTGAGCTTCTAACGATGCTTATTTGCTTAGAGAAGTGTTCGTTTAGATTGATGCATTTCTGTTTGTGCATAAATAAAATGCACTTACTAAATCAAATGCTAAAGTAAGGTAAAGATACTTTTTTCTATTAGTAAAAGTTTAAATTGTTAATTGCTGTTACGCCCTGAGGCTTACTATAAGCCCCGTTCCTAACCGTCTCTCTTGGTACTACAATATCGCCAACAGATCGCCTGACATGAACGGCAAAATACATACAATGACACAGAAATACATACAATGAAACAGCGAGAATTTACGCCTCTCGCTGACGCGTTTTCTTCGCGATCGCGTCTCTTCGCGAACGGTCGTAACAATTGCCATATTAATTTATATTAAACAATAAATGCTTGTATTCAATGAACAGACATATACTTAATGTACTTAGAGATTACTTTCCAGTACTACAATTTAGTTATTATACAATAAAAGTAATAGTAAATAGCTATTACGTAAGATTACATTATTTATAGTTTATTTTAATCTTTATAAAGAATTTTCAGATCACAATGAATGCTATGCATGAACAGACGCTGTCTATGAACAAATACAAGCCTGTTACTTACAATACCATGACAGAAATTAGTTTTTAATTTAACATGCTAATGTAATTTCTAATTACTATAGTAAATCAACTTCTTTTTAAATCTACGCAACTGCACTGTGTAACTTAAAATGTAGTCTATTGCATTATTAGCAATAAAAGTAATATGAATAATAACAACTGATACATAAAAATAATTCTATTTCTGAATTATTATTAGGCTATTATAGGCTATTATCGATAGGTTTGGTAACGAGTGAATAAAAAACTATAACAGGAGGTATAATGCTGATTTTATAGTAAAACATAACGCCATGATGGAGCTGGAAAAACTTAAAGTAATGATAATTGGTTTTAAGGAAAGATAGTTATTAATTTGTGAGATATTTAATTCTCATAGGAAAAGCGTTCAATTAGTAAATGTGTGCATACAATAATCAAAGTATGTATTTACTAATTTAAGCTTTTAATAGTACAAAAATACATTTCCATGGCTGATTATGATAAAGATATGCAAAAACGAAAATGCGTTAATTTAAATGAATACTTTTGCTGATACACTGATTACATAATCGACGAATTTTGATGTACCATCTGAAACTCAGAAGTGTACTGGATATTTATTTTTAATTTATAATATCAAAATTTAAATAATGATTGATAAGCTTAAGAAGGTTACATTAAATCATGGATGTCATAGCCATTTGTGAAAATAAGATGCAAATATTTTAGAAAAAAACTTATTAATAAGTTACTACTCTAGCTTACACCAAATTTACACTTTTTTATTTCTGTCTATTATATCTATTAGTGATTTGCACAAGACAATATAACCTTATTGCAAATGAAACATTCAACAATATGACGGGTTAAATGTTTACTGGAAGTTTTTATACTTCCATAACTTCAGATCATGATTCAGAAAAATTTTGCTATGAAAAATGCCCTTTACATTAGTTACATTAATTAAGCATAATGCCACAACTAGGGATTATTTTTCATTTCTTCTTAGAAAAGATCTTCTCTAAATACTTTAACCTTTCTCCATCTGCCATCTCTTAAAACTCCGACTGTGATTAAAGCAACTTCCTCTTTGTGATATTGTTACAAAATAAAAATAACTCATAAATGATGGTTTCTCTTAGGAATATTTACTAAAAGGAAAAGCAAATTATTATTTAGAATACTTAATGTTGAAATGTAATATATATATATGTAAGGTCGTAAATCTCGGGGTAATTCAGGTGATCGATTCTGAAGTCTGAAAATCGAGTTTATTGTGAAAATACTTAAGTAAATAAATAAATACAGGAATAAACAGCGATTAATATCAATCGATAACAGTAAACAATAAATAACAAGTTATGTACAAAGTCTACCTGAAAATCGAGAAACGATTTTCAACGTCCTGAGCTACCGATCTTTCTTCGTCAATCTTCAGTGTTTAAATAATTATCTTTCTTCAGTGATCTCGTCTATCACTGATGTTGCTCTCTGACCTTCCGTTTGGGAAATAAATGTCTCTCAAAATGCCTGTCCGTAAAACAAAGAAAGTCCCTCTAACCGTGAAACAAAGAAAGTCGTGCTGACCGTAAAAAGAGAAAGTCCCTGTCACACTTGAACTCTAGGGAGTTTACATATATATATCAATACATACAATGCAAAAGTAACTGATTTACTTATCAACGAAGAACCCAAAACGTTGTATTTAGAAATATGAAATTTGGAATAAACTTCTTTTATAATGTAGGCATAGGATAGGAAGGGATTCTTGGGATTGTGGGGTACCTTAAAGAGGTGAAAAAAGAGTAAAATATTTTTATATGATAACCATAACTCTATGTCCACTGAAGTTAAAGTGAAATTCGGTTTTTCGAAATTCAGCTCCTGAGAGATGTCCAAACAGAGAGTAATAGACATAAAGAAAAAAAAGTTTTTCTTACAATACATGAAATTTATAAACATAATTTATCATTTTATAATCTTTTTTTTTTATTTTAAAAAAAGAGTTCTTTGTAATTACCATTCTCGAAACGAGGTCGATAATATTTGAGAAATGACAAGTTAAAAATACAGATATTTATTTTAAATGAACACATATTTTGTGACAAAATAAAAAAAATAAAATATGAAAGAATATACCAAGAATTAAAACTTGGCTACCGCTTAAAACACTGATTGATTGATTGATAAAAATCTCTTTATTATATTACATACGTACATTTAAACATATATAATACGTACTATATATATTGTATTCTTGTTACTTATATTCATGTTATATTATATTATTGTTACTTATATTGTCTTTCCTTACACCTATTGCTTGTTGCATCTATTTAATACTGTACTTAACTCAATAAGGTTGGTACTTGATTTCAACCTAGTTTATATTTATGGGGGAGCACGAGGCGGGTATGGGTTCCCAGGGTGTAGGACCATGCCCTGGGAAACCCCGATGTATCTGATATCCTCCTACAGCCGGGTGGTGGCTGGTCGATGCCTTAGGCACCCTCCAGATTGCCGATCCGGTGCGGAGAATTTCGGAAAAGTTGGTGGGCCCATACCTGCCAAGACCACTCACCTCGCCTTCTCGT
>JACXIL010000131.1:294644-331055 GCA_014737365.1 Bombus soroeensis | reverse complement strand
TTTCAATAAATAATAAAATAAGTCGTCCGAGTGGTTATCACATTAAAATAAACCATACAGTAGGCTAAACATACCAAACTTTAAGCATGTGAAAATTTTGAATCGATGGATGCCTAAGTTAACAACTTTTATATGTTGTCCTTATTTTCTATTCATATGAGTACCGAAAAAATACCGGACCTTAATATACTAATTTGCTAATGTCGAACATTGACAAATACAGAACACACGTATGCAGAACACGAACACCTTGTACATACCAAATTTTGAAATTTTTTACGAATGACATCGTCTGCTTTCGCAAAAATGATACAAATGATGACATTCATATGAACCGTTGTTGCATGGGTGCAAATATTCACTGATCTAACGTTTCCTGCAAATCCATGACGTAAAATCGTGAAACAAGCTACAAGATACAACGCACACATCCGTGAAGACGTTTCTACAAAAGTAAAAAGCAAATTAATAAACACATAATTTAATGTAGTTAACTAAATAAAGACGAATGAAATTAGGTACAGATGTTATAGCTGGAAAATTTTTAACTACGAGGTATATCTCAGGCCATGATGTATTTATTTGCGCTACATATGTATTTGGTTGTCTGCGGTAGACAGCAGACTGAATCTGCATAAAATTTGTTTTTAAAAGGTTCGTAAAACATTCGTTATTTACTGAGTACTTATTCCCGTGAACAAATCAACCATTTTTTCAAACGGCATCGAGGAATCATCTTAACAAAATGCAGAAAGTTTCATTCTGTTTGATTCATGTATGGATATTCGATGTAGAAGATTCATACGTCGTAGAATAATATGTAAATGAAGTGTTTTGCAATAACAATAGCTTCCACTAAACGAATACAAAAATCTTGACAACCTCCAATTCTTTACAAAATGCAAAATATTTCATTTTGATCAACCTATCCTTGGCAGAATAATCGATGGATTTATATGAGAAGAATAAATATTGTATTGGTAACCTTCTCCTTTCCGAAGCTAATTTAAAGGCATCGTCTAGCAACTGTAACATATCTACTAACTGTCTATGAGCTGTTTACTAGCGAAGATCAAGAAAGACGGTTCTCCTACGGCTCTGTGTTCGGTATATTCGTTCGTTGTCAAGGAAAAGCAATAAACAAACCACAATATAATTGAGGGAGGAATCAACAATCGGAGTGGATTGGATATAATCTCACAATCAGCAGCATTTCTGTACCATGGGAATGGTAGAGGATGGTGGGGTAGCGTTTGTCTTCTGGCAGACAATGCCACAAAACACATTTTAGTATTAAGATTTCAAAAGCATGGAATTAACAAAATTTTTTAGTATAGCTTATAGTGACTTTTTGTGTAAAAGTATTGCCATTTGCTATTTTGCCCGATTTGAGGTGTTTTGAAGGCTAATTGAATTGGTCAATTGCTTTCTTAGGGTAACCAATAAACGTGAGCGTTTACCTTCTTCTTCCATCATTCCTTTCCCATCCAATGAATTTATAAACATCCCAATCCACGTCATACCCCCATCCTTGTCTCGGAACTTCTAACGAATCTTGGGAAAAACAAATTTTACAGATTTGCTCGTCTGTCGTCTATCGCAGATAACCGAAAATGATATTTATCATATATAGAACATTAACTGATAACATATATAAATTTCTTGTACTTTTTGTATATTCTATTGCTATTTATATGCTTTTGCACTTTATTTTATCTTTGCGACGTCGTCTTCACCAGTAGCTGCGACATTTTGTGTAGTTTGCTTCAGGTCTTTATATTATAATCTTACAGAGAATGGAAATAAATATTTGCGTCTACATTGAATATAACAACTGTCGACATCGAGAATGTCATCTATATCACTTTCCGAAAGAAGAAAATCCCCTTCATAAAGAATGAATTTGAACAGTTGGTAAGTACAAAGTGTTCGTACTGTGCATACGTGTGTTTTGTATCTGTTAATGTTCTAAATTAACACATTAGCGGCCCATATTTTCTCGGTTAAATCTCGTTTTTGGCCACCATCCTTCTTAACCTTTCTGAAATTTTCTGATAGCACTCATATGAACAGAGAATAGAGATGACATATGAAAGTTTCTAATGTGGGAATCCATCCGTTCAAAAGTTCTGTGTTTTTAAACTTTGGTACTTTTAGCATGATAGGCATTTAAATACTGAATTTTATTATTTTAATAAACACATATTGTGTTCAGAATAACGGAATATCGCATTACGATCAATATTGTGGGACCTTTCCGATTAAAATGAGTTAGGAAATACGCTCCGAACTATATGTTGTGTTTCATTTCATTTCAATTATAAAAATGTAAGTAACGTGTTGGTAAATGTTTCATCACAAAATCAAGAACAAGAAAATTTAAATTTTGAATTGAAGGACTCAGCTTATCAGGGGCCTTTCATATTTGTTGATTCTCAGTCCTTCCTTCTCATTCTCTCGCATTGTCCCTTTTTACATTCGACACGTCCAGGATCTCAGTTTCGAAACATAGAATAGTTTATGTATCTCCATTGTCGCAAAACATGGATCCTGATTTTTGTGCAATTGCCAAATGTTTCCTGTATTATCAAGAAACGCAATAACAGTTGAGAGAGGGTTGTGCCTGCAGGCGAAGTTTAGCCAGTTTTTCAATTAAAATATATTCACATACGAACATTTTAGCATTTTGATGATATCCTATGATTTACACTAAAACGATTATATAGCTTTTCTGTATTAAACATCTACCACTGATTATAGAAAAAGTGGCAGGTAGTATTATTCGATCCGAGGCTGAATAACGACGAGACAACAATACAACAATAAAACTTTCATATTATTGACACATTTTTATGAAACCTTCATCAACATGTCCGTGATATTTTTGTAATTAAAATGGCACGAAACGGGATATAACTTGTTAAAATCGACTCATTCTTGTAGGTTTCTTCGTAAACGAAAGACACAATAAGGAGGGGACGATGGCTGAAAAAGCGAGTCTCCCAAGTTTTCACCCAATGATTTTACGTTCCTGCCCGCCACGAAACTTGGAAGCAAGCAGGCGAATCCGGTTCTGTTCCACGTACAGTTCAATTTTTTTTTTCAATAACCGATATCTTCGATGTTTATCTAAAATGTAAATACATTGCAATATTTTTTATCTCAAGTGAAAGTAAATATCAAATAAAGTACTATACGAGATCTATATCTGGTTTCCTCTCAGTCAGGCAATTTTAATATAAAACGAGATACCTTGTATCCAGACATCAATGTGCTTTACTCGTTTTATCTATGTTATTTTCGCTTATTATTTACATGTGCTATTCTTTTAACAGGCAATCTCTTCCTAAAATATTATAGCAGCGCCACTTTAAAAAGCATGGATGTCTATGCCGATCATTGGTTACCCGAAATTTTCAAACAAAACCATACAAAAAATAGGAATAGAAGAAAAAGCATACTGTATCTGAACCACTAAACAAATATATTATATATTATATATATTATATATTATATATTATATATTGTATATTTTATATTATATATTATATATTATATATTACATTATATATATTATATATTATATATTATATATTATATATTATATATTATACATATTATTAATATATATTATATATTGAAATAAAAGATAAAGTGAAGATGTACAAGAAAGACAGCACATTCACGAAAAGAGGCGGATGAGAAAGAGATAAAACGAGAAGAAGAAGAGAATGAACTATTTGTTAATATACCAATGCTAGATTATATAAGAGTACTGTTAAGATTCGCTGACAACGAGGATTCAATTGAACGGCTAGCAATTGAATCTCAGACAAGCTGGGACGTGCAAATTGAGAAAAGCCTAGGGAAAACCTTCTGAGAAATAGAATTGCAAAATGAACATGCTCAGCTGCTGAAGGAAAAAAAAAATTTAAAAGCACAAATAAAATGTGTCAAATGAAACCTCAAAAGGGCCCAAATGTCCAGAGATCAATTACGTGAAAATCTAAAGAGATTAGATGTCTTGAGGTAGAAACATTTATATAAGGTCAAAATACATGCTCAAGTACGGAAAAGAAAATGTTACAAAAAGGTGGGCTAAGAGACAGAAACTAAAAAATATACTGCAGCAAAACGATCACTATGAAGTCAGCCTATGAAACAATCGTTTTCGGAATTCCATAGTTTCAGAAGAATCGATTCCTTCAATGATTCATGAAGCATTCAAAGAATAGCTTTTCGTTACAGCCGTGGAAGATACGCGGTCGAGAAGACATCAAGAAAGAAAATCGCAAGCCTCAGAAGTAAAGAAAAAAGGCGAAGAGCTGTTAGGATTTCCCGTAAGGCAGAAATCGACACATAAAGAATACAAGTTTTTGACTGACACGTTTTGAATGGTTTCTCTTTATAGAATGTACTATTGGTATAGAGATATACATACATATTAGATATATCGAAATATTTTTAAATGTTATTATTATTATTTATTATTAATTATTTATTTTATTTGTTTTTTGTTAATAATTTATGAAATTGACAATTTGTAATTTTTTTAATTCTAATTGATATGTATCATGGTTCAAAAATATAATAAATGATTAATTTCCCTTTCGTAGACAACTTATAATGTATTAATTATTTTCATCCTTGCGCCATTTTGTTATTCTCATTCTTGTCTATCTCGGATAGAAAAGTATATATGAACTTTTCTGTAAAACCGTAAGATTAAATACGTTTCCGTAGCGTGAAAGCCAACTGGTTCTTGTTTATGTTAGTGTATAACCAAACAGGATAGATCCCTAACTTTAAGCTTAAATACGTAAGTTCTTGTATATGCTAAATTACGACCAAGCAGGACAGATCTTTAATTTTATAGATACTTTTGTACCATAATTTCAGTTGAACTTCGCACTTGGCCGCATGGTGCAACAATAGTACGGGAACAAGCAGACCCATAAGCGCGAGCACTCCAATTGCCTCTCTGTTCGTAATCATGTACGACATATGTAGCGGTACGATAGTATTCGCGCGATGATACAAACAGCTTATTCGCGACACAATACCGTTTTTACATTGTTACGGACGATGTTATCCCCTGACACAGTATTCGTACTACATTATCGTTAATTTGTCCCGTTAGTCTGTTTTTCTGTAATTACAATTTTTGTTTTAATAAGCAAGCGCACAAGATATCTCGTCCGTGACGTAGTATGACTATGAACGTTTTCTATTACAATCGCGAAATGCCTCGTTTATAGTTGCGAACGAGTTATCTGATGACAAGTCGATGCAGTCTACTCTTGCTGAGAAGGCTTCATAGGACGAGCGCCATCAGGATCGTGAGGTGATACCGGACGATGTCATATGAGTCGGGGACTATTCTGGCGGCGTCTCCTCCGTTCGAGCTCCAGGCCTTGGCGCTTCGTCGAGTGCACGATGACCAAAGGAGCCTAAGCACAGGCGGGGAGTCTCCCCTCGCTGAGCTGGCGGCCTGTGACGTTCGTTGGGAAGCTAGACGAGCGGTGTGGGGGCGGTGGCGCTCCGACCTGCTCGCCGAAGATCAGGTCCGTGGCCACCGGGCTGTTTGATCCTGCAAAATTGGGAGACGTGGAGAGACCGCAGAGGGTTTCCACTGTCCTTCCGCTCGACGCAGGTGCTCGCAGGACATGGAGTATTCGGGAAATACCTGCAGAAAATCGGAAGAGAGGTGACGAACACCTATTATCACTGCGGTGAGGACGAAGACACGGCTCAGCACACGTTGAAATGTTGTCCGGCGTGGGAGGGGCCACGTCGTATTCTATGGCTAGCGATTGGCAAGAGATTAGACACCTCCTCAGTTATGAAAGAGATGCTGAGGGGGGCACCAAGAGTTCCTCGCAGTCCGCTCAGATTGCGAAGGCGTAATGCTCTAAAGGAACGACCAGAACGGGAGAGGTTGAGAACGTTCCACCCTTGCAGGGTTCTGCGCCGAAGGACGCTCCTATGCCGTCCTAGGTGATCGTAGAAGCCGACAGGCCGAATAGGATTTGGACCTCCGCAGACTTGCACAACGGTCCGGGGGATAGCGTTGAAAGGAGTAATCCCTCCCTAACAAAGGAACGACTCCCTCAGACAGGAGAAGATGCAGGGGTGCTCCGGCAGTAATTCGAAAGAAGACGCGGGGAATCCCAGCTGATCGGGCACTATATATACATCGGTATCGTCGGACACTACCATGCCGCTTCCAAGAGCGGGGTGGTGTACGTGAGGATTCTCCATGTATAAAAAAAGGAAAAAAGAAAATGTTGGGAAGCAGTTAAAAGTAAATTAAGAAAGCTTAAAAATTGTACTAAAAACATAAAATCTTTTTAAAAAGATTAAAAACGAACATTAGCAAACTTATGAATAAGAATTGTTTAAAATTGTCGCAGTTTGGGTATTTAAATCCGTAGAAATTATTTATACAGAGTGCCCAGTGCAACGGCCGCTACAAACTATTAAACAATACGGATAACCTTATAATAAGATGTTCTCAAATAAAGTTAATTATTAGCGAATGTAAAATAAATTGCATTACAAAAAAATGTCAAAAAGTTGTCGGATAAAGAGTAGTGGCCAAACTGCTAAATTTGTTACCCGAATGTGCCTTTTCGGAGGTACTTTATATGACTAAAGCCCAAACTGAGGGTCATTTTTCAAGGAAATGAACAGTTCTTAAAATTCGAACATATTAATATTTGGTGGTCAGAGGTCTTAACTGTAAAAATTCGCCTAAGATCGTGATTAGATAAAGAGGCAAAATAAACGATTTTTCTTAAATGTGCATAATTATTTCTGTCAGTTGTTGTGGATAACGTCGAGACAAATTCAGGAATATCAAATCAGCTTATCTTTTCTTAATAATTTCCTTACATCATTCCGAACCGAAATAAGGTATTTTTATTGAACGTGCAAAATCAGCTCGCTATTTAACTCAGGAGCAATCTCATCGATCAACACGCTCGATTGCATTTTGTATTCATGTATGTATATATATATAATTGTTATACACATATACTGCCGTCTTAATTCTGATGACAGATCACGCGTAAAGACTCGACATTATCATCGTGACATGATTAGCAATATTGACTTCTGAGTTGACTAGTGAGAGAATGGATAATTTGTGACTAAATGTATTATAGGGATTAAGCACACTTGTCATACACTCGTTCATAGCATGTAATTGTATTATTACCAAACATCTAATAAGCATTCTCCAATTGCATGCCTCCTTCGATATAGGCACGACATAGAATTCTAAATGTTCTAATTTGTTCATTAAATTCGGATGCGTAAAAGCAAATAAACTTTGGAACACTATATAGTTCTGCATTTATCTAACTTCGAAGTTCTTCGATTATGTTAATGTGTGTTTTGTAAACGGTTAATTATAAATATCCTGACAAGTATGTAAATCATTAACATCGACATAAATAATTGTCACATTGACAAGTTCAGAATAAATTAGTAGTAAGTATATACACAATTATTATAAACGATAACTATAAGAAATGTGATTACTATTTCAGCCACAAAGTATCAACGAATTACGTTCGTATTTAATTTACGCGTCCGTAAGAAATTATCTTATTACATTTCCAAAGTTATTTAAAAGAAGCAACTTAACCTGATACATATTGCTGAACCTATACGTATTGATGTCTTAATATTATCTACATTTTATTGGAACAAATTTTTTGGCAGTTTTTTACGTTACAGTCGATTGTCATTACGTTATTCTGATTAACTTTTACTTAAAATATCTTTTTCTGTCAGATTATTAAAAGAAAAATCATTGAGGTTATTAACGCCAAACATCTTATACATATATTTATAATAAATTAATGGAATAATGGAATTATCGTTTAATAAAATAATGATATTAAAATAAATTTTAAAGGGGAAATATAAATAATATTTCATGAATATTTCATGGTAATAAATAATTCTTTAATAATTTAACTCATGTCACACTATACATTGTTATAATTGCAATATAAAACACATCGTAGGATTCGTTGAGTGGCAGTTTTCAACAACAAACATACTCTCGAATCAACTTTTAGAATTAAGGAAATCGAAATAAACTAACCCTTCGCAATCTTGCTACGTAATAACGCAAACATCGCAGAATATTAGTAGCTACCAGTTCATCGTCAATAAGAATTAAATATTCTACAGAATATCTTGTATTTATGTAGTACTATGTACAGTTTAGGTAACTGCAAATACTTTTTACTTTGTCAACGACAATTCATGAAATACATATTGAGATAAGTATAATTGGCGGTTAATACGAAAAGTGATTCTTTTATGCTAGGATCTTTTTCCGAAATGGTCTACGAAGGGTAGATATATCGACAGTTTAAAAGCATATCTCTAATATAGAGACAATGAATAAGAAGTCCTATATTAATTTATACAGGGTGTTCCATCGAAAGATTATTAGTTATACGGAAAAATGCAAAAAGAGTTTCAAACGATGCAATTCCTTTTAATAATTTTATCTAAAGAGGCACAGTTTTGGAAACATCCCGTATAATATTTTACATTAGAAAAATTGTGTTTGCTTTGAAATGGTCGCCGATTCTTACTTTAGAAAAATATATGAATTATAGTTTTGAGAATCGACATTCAAATCGCATTTCCTATTATTCCTACATATACAAATTCATTTTACACACATTCATACATACGCGCGCACACGCAGAGAAACTCGCTAATAAACGAAAATTAAATTAATTTAGCGTTTGATTCTTCTGCAAAGTTCAACTCTTCGTTTCAAATATTACTATTTTATAGATCGTCTCATTTTACATGAAACAAGGGTATCATCTCTAGTATTATATTCAATAATACATTAATAAGTCATAATATCGAAAATGACGTTACTTTTATTACTGCTAATTACCCTTTGAATATTACAGCATACATTGCATTCTATTAAAAACTTCAAGTTCGCGGTGAGAAATCATAGTAAATTACTTTATCACGATAGAAAATCAATTTGCAAATCAATGGTATATTCATTGGCAATGAACTGTTTTAGAATTCTAGTACTATTGAAGAACGAAGAGTCAAATCGACGCTTTTTAAAATCTAATACTGCCTTACGATTTCTTCATTGAAGCCGATTTAATATCATTCTTGTTATTCTTAATCAGTTTTAAGTTTGAAACAATGATTTCCAGGTTTCCAAAAGTCTACAAATTTGCCACTATTAAAGAACGCTGTCAATCATTGTTCAAAAAATATCAAAACCGACCGAGTTCTATGTATATAGAATTTAATAATCAATTCGTAGATATCTGAAAAATCTGTAAGACATTTTCAAAGCATTAAAAAGACTATCATAATTACAAGAATATGGTTCTTAAATTATAACAGGATGATTACAGTTGATTACAATATTATAATAAAATTATCAAATTTAATTAATCTTCCTAATACGTCCTTTTTAATGCTCCAAAAACTACTTATAAGATTTACAATCAAATGGGATTTCAGATCCAAGAAAAGCAAAACAAATAGTTTTATCGATTACTTATGAAGAGGAAACTCGTCAAAGACTGATTGGTCCGAGCAGGGTATGTAAATGGTACCCTGTCTTTCAAGAAAATTTTAAATAAGGAGAAACTCGGTCGAATAATCAATCTTACAATATTATGCTCTTTACTGACTACGAACAAAATTATACGCTTTCATCCAACTTTCGAATTCGTTGATTGCTTCAACAATTCAATTTCATGAACCCTTTTAATAAAATAACAGGAGCTGCTTTTAATTGTTTAATTTATAAAAGTGAAAGTTCTAGTATCTCACTAGTTAAATTCTATATTTCATATTACTCCACAAATTCTGATATAAATCGTCTTAAAATGTATAAAAATAATGATATTTTGGAGTTTTTCTGACTTTTGGAACTAATACAATAAAATTTCTATTACTTTATATTGTACTATAAAGCTGAAATAAGATATTTGAATTAAACTATTTTATTAAATATTTTTATTTGTTGCTACAAATTAATAGAAATTGAGAGAGGAATTTTACTGGAATACATTTAAATTTATCAGTTCATAAATATTCGTCTTATATATTTATCTAAAATTAATTTATTAATTCATTTAGTACATAAATTTAAAAATTGTATGAAATACTGACAAAGAAAATCCAGAAATCAGAAAAACGTTATGCATCATTTTTCAGAGACTGTATGGATATTCTGCTAGATATTTTCTAATTAATGGTGGCAAGTGTTTTGTGGGTAATTTGTTCCTATTAACAACTAACCTGGCCAAATGACAAAGAGACCTAACTTCTTTAACTAAAGGCTTCGTCAAATAAATTTCACTATACAGTTGTCCACTATAATCTACCCAAACTTCCTTTCTATGTTCATCAATACTTTTTGAATATTCCACGTAATATTCCAGCATCTTAATTGGACAATCAAAAAGAGGAATCGCAAAAGCAAGTCTAGGTTCAGCATCTAATTGAAACTGTCCCACAAAATAGTGAACTCTAACAGAGGTAGGTCCTCTAGCAGTCTGTACAGACACAGCAAACATATATCTGCTATCTGAACTATCTCTCATCAGCCATCTGCCAATTGCAGCATTCTTTAATAAATTTTCACTCTGTTGCCAACTAAGACCTTCGTGGTACCAACCACAAATTTGTAAAAATCTTCTAACTTCGTTCAGTCTAATTATATCCCTGTTCACTACATAATTGTCAAAACTCCAGGGACATGGCATTAACCAAGAGAGTGGTGTAGTTGGAGTTCTGTCTCTTCTTTCATCAAAATTTTCTTCGTTATTCTGAGTCTCATTTTTCTGCACTAAACCTCCACCATTAAAATTGTTTCTAGTTCTTGAAGTTATACCTGCCAAAGATTCAGGCGAATTTGTAGTAGTTGCAGTTATATTTACTGTACATTGTCCTAAACTTGCAGGAAGCTGTACAGTTGCATTTACTTGAATCTGTACTTCTGGATTAGAATTTAAAACCATGGAGTTACGATCTTCAGAAACTTGGAGGTTATTTGATTTAACATGATAAAGTTTCTGAACATTATTACAACAACAATTAAAATTTCGATCTTGATCTAATTCTTGACCAGTTTCTTTCGAATTTTTAGTTTGTTGAAATTGCATGACTGGCACATTAGTCACTTCAAGATCTGAAAAAAAAGAATTTGGTTCACAATTTCCAAATGAAGTGCTTTGCGGTGGGATACTTCTTCGAGTCCCTGGTAATTCCTGACAACCACTTGGGGGTATTAGAAACATCCTTTCATTGCGAGTCACACTTTCTTGTTGATTCCTTTGTTCATGACATACAGTAGAGGCTTCTTGATTTTCAGTTGATAATGTGTTTTGCACGAAACATCCACCACCAGACAATTTTGGACGGATTTCCATATGTGGTGTTTGCATAAGAGTTTCAGAATCTGTACTCTGAATTAAACAGCCTCCGGATTGTATATTTGGTGTTGTGATTGTTACACTTCCTCCAGTTAAATCGCAACTTGTGGTGATTTGACATCCAGAACTTTTATCTTCTTCAAATTTTTGGAGCAAATCTTCCGTTTGTTTATCGATTCTTGGATTTTCAAAATCAAGTGTTATTGATGGAAAGTTGAAGGAATCGATAACAGCAGGTTGTTGTATAATATTTGGTGTATTTATAAAACAACCATCAACACTATTATAGCCTTCGGGAACTAGCAGGCTACTATAATAACAGCCTGTTGGATGAATTAGAGTATTATCTTCGTCCATATTTCGAGGTAAGCAACAACCTGGAGCTGGAAATCGGTTACGACAGTTTGGACACATTACTGTCAACATTTTTTGTAAAACTACTTTGTTTTCAGCACAAAAGTCTTGTATCTGTAAACAGAAAAAACAAAGATCATTTTAATATTTTGATGAAACTAACGTGTACAGTATAAAAATATTCGAAAATATAAAGCATATAAAATATTATAAATATTCAATCTGAATATATAAGAAATATTTCTTTAATAACATTTGATTTATAATTATTAAATTATACAAAAGTCAGATTTAATAATAGTAAAAATCAATTTAAAATACGATAAAAACAAATTATTATAATTAGCAAAATACACATAATTATTTACTAATATTATTTGAGAGAAAACATCTAGATTTAAGATATATTACTATAAATTAAAAAAAGTTATTACTTCTTACAATTAACCAAATAAAATGGATCACACTTCCAATAAAAATTTATTAATTGTAAATATATTGTACTCTTATAGTATAGCTTAATATAATATTCAGAAGCACCATACATTACTTATATAATTTTTATAGAAGCATATTTTATAAAAAATATTTATATATTTAAATTAATAGGATAAAAATGTTAATATGAACATAAATAAAAAATATTAGAAGAAAATAAAGCAAATTGTCTTAAAATGCATTAAAATTTTTATAAAATTACACGGCAATGCTTCATAATCATTTGCTATACGCGATTATTTATAAGTGACTGGCATAATTTACGTAATTGACCGCATTGCGTAAGATATTTTCCATGAAAATCTGTTCCAACTAAAAATACTAACATGCCTCTGTAATTTTGTTTTTGTCTTCATTTTACTTCAACGCAGTAAATCTTGATTATATTAAATTTTAAATAGTATCTTGAACCTTGGTCTTCGACGTTTTTAATCTACATGTTACTTTTATTTCAGCCTGATTAATTAATTTAAATTCTTAATTTTTAGGTTACTATGCTATTGCATACATGATTAAGTAAATTTAAATGAGTCATGACTTACATAAAAAAATAATTTATTTTTAATTGTAGAGCTATTTCATTCTACAAAGTTCTAGAGTCTTTTACAATCAAAATTTAATCTCTTTTAACAATGAAAAAAGAAAGAAGAGAAAGAGAAAGATTACGTTTCTTTAATTCCACCTTACTTTATTAGCACATTATAATCAAGTCATAAAATAATTATACACCACTTGCAGCTGTTTCTTGTTCTAAGAATAAAACGTTTCGCGTTCAACCCGTGTTCTTGCAAGGTTGATCAACAGATGTAAAAAAAAACAGTGAATAATTGTACATTGCGTAGTAAACAAAGGAATTCGAACGGAATCAAATTATTCCCATTCTTCTGGATCTTCTTAATTACTAATATTTTAAACATTGCGTGGAAATCGTTTCTAAGATCGATGAATTTGTCCATGAGTTTGAGCAAGAAAAAGAAAATGAAATTTCTATAAAAACGATAATATTACGTAATCCCGTTAATTGGTAATTTCTGTTCACTTCGTCAGGGATGAATGCATCTCTGTTACCATTCGATCAATACACACGATCGTAACGTCGTTATAAAATCAAACAAAGTACCAAGAAATAGTCGTGAAACGCAAAATAGAAATACAAAGAATTTGTCTAATGAATTTAAATCGATTTCTCATGCATATCCCCCTACCAACAGATCGGTCGAGTCACTCGTTGACATAAGAGTCCGTTAACCTTGTCAGTGTCTCACTGAGGTTATTTAAATAATCGACGAAACGTCAGGCGCAACTTCCACATACGGCTTTACGATTCATAGTTTTAAGACCAGGTGTCGCATTCTCCTGTGATCCCGGCAGGAATAGAGACGCATCTTTCGACATCGTTCGCGCGCACCGCAGCTGCCTTCTTTTCCCATTGTGTTTTAATGGGCCACGTGGCAGAGAGATGTCCGAGTGTTAGTAAAGCGGCACGGAGCCGCTTTTCCACGAACGTGTCGCAACGCTAGAAGGCCAAGCCCCCATTTAGAAGTTGTTCTTGGCCTCTCCAACTCCCCACCACTGCACACCCTCTCTTTGCCCCACTACTGGCGCCGACCAACTGACAATACCCCTTTCCCCTCCTATCCACGCAACGACACTACTGGTTTCCCTATATCAATCATATTCAGAGCTTTTACCAAATATTTGCTCGTTTCGTGCGAGATAAACTTCATGTTTGCAGTTTAAAACAAACCTTGAATGATAATAACAACATACGCGTCGGTATTTGATTAAATTTGAGAAGCAAACACACAAAATCGCTAGGAACATTTTCAATTTTCAAATATCACCAACTGCGGTATTCGAGCTTGAACGATCGTTTAATCGAAATACCACTAAATAGCATTGTAGTAATAGCCAGTGTTCTCTTTTTTTCTCCATTTGTACCAAGAAAATGAGAATTATTCGCGTGGTAATGGTCCGATTATTCCGTGTCTCTTACGCTGGCTTCAAAATAGCCGATCGTTTCTTAAAAACACAGGTATCTACGAACAATATCGATGAATGTTATAGCGAGCGTCGTAAACGCCGCGAAAAAAGAATCAATGTTTTTCTTGTAACGCAATATTCCAGCGAACAGAACACTTTCGCCAGAATCGTCGTGTCACGATTAACAAACCTGCAGTTACAATAAATATTCATCGTTGCGAATAAAAGGAACGAGTGCCGATTTCGAGAAACGATTTCACATCACGTCATCGACGAATTGGTATTATCCGGAACCCCATAATCGGTTCCACCAAAAGGCTCTTCACATGTTTACAACCCCTTTTTTCGCGTCATCGATAAGCCAAGTTACAATGTGCTATCGGTATCGGTAAAGGTAATTACCAAGATAACATTTTCCACGAATGTACAATTCTAGATACGAAATGAATCAAATATAATATACCTATAATGCACCTTGGGGAATAATAAGAAATATAAGTATGTGCATGTACGTGTTATCTATGAAGCATGGTATTAAAATTAATTGTTTCATTTATTTACGATACTAGCGAGATATTTCAATAATATCATATAATGCTTTCTACAAATAGAGACTTTTTTTTTTTACTATTTTTGAAATAAGAAATGCATTGTTTTCGAATTATTTTCGAATGTTGTAAATAGAATCTTTCGAAGTTTGTGACATTCATAGAGAATTCGATACCTTTTTGACACCGTTTAACATGAATATGACAAATATTTCAAGAAGAACGTACCTAGTTCCATTTTTATTATTTTATTTTAAACAATAACACCAAATGTTTAGAAACATTTTCACCTGAATCTTATCTAATCTTTCCCCCATCCTAAAAGACCAGCATAGCAATTCGAGCTTTTAGTTAAAACTTTAATTAAACTTTGAATTTACAATTTGCCCAAATACTTTCCATGGTTACAGGTTTGTCAAGTAAATATATGGAATGATCAAACAATTATTCTGTTTCATGACGCAAACTCACTTCCTTATCGAGTATTCCTTGAAGTAATAGTCGTCAATTGATGACACGTACACGATATCGAAATTATGTGGTATTGAAATATATGTACAGTACTTTTATGAAAGTGTCCACTACGCATTCAAGCATTGTCGTTCGCAACTTATTTTGGAATTCTAAGATTCCATGCTATTTGCCCGAAGAATGTTAATTAAAAAATCACTTCTGTTGAATCGCTTATCGTCGCTTAAATCGCTTCCTTTTTTTCCTTTTTTAATTTTTTCTACGTAGCTTAACGTAGCTTTGTTCGCTCGCGTGAGAAATTATTTCTCTACAATATTCGTTTCTTTCGCGAAATAATCTTTCGATCGTAGAATTTTTAAGCGATGTACTTTTCTTAAGAAAGAAGGAAGAAAAGAAGTAAGAAAGTATACAAATTTGTTCAATGTGAAAAAGATTGAAAACAAGATCTTATCTATCAATTAGTACCTATTACGCAGATTTGCTCCAGGTAACGTATAATTACATAAGATGTTATATGCGTTTAGCGAAGCAATTTAAAGCTACTTTTCTTCAAGAATAATAATCAAAGAATGGAAAGCCGCAACACAGATATTTTATCTAACCTAACGAAGAAATCTATGAAAAGAATAATTAGAGCTCGTAATATTTCAACAGAGCGGCAATAATTAAAATTTTTAGTTTTCGCTTTCTCAAATACTATCGTTTAAATTCTATTTTAATTTTTATCAATATAACGTACAGTCCTTTCGAGAAGTAAAATAATACTCCAAATTTGTGTAGATTTTTTTAATGTCCGCCAGTAAGAACAAGAAGGTGACCTTTAAACGAAACTACATACACTTTGGAACATAATGAAACTATATCTTTTTCTACGCTATCCGATACTTACGAAATACGAAAGTACTTTGTATCTGAAAATATTTACTTTAAGAGATATTTCAGTGTTAATTAGATCAAATCGAGTGTACAAAAGACAAAGAAGAAATAAACATAAAAACGTGGAGTTATCTTTCCTTGTCCTTCATACGATAAGTTTTGCAAGATTAAAGCATCTTTTAATTAAACTAATCATTTCTCGGTCAAAGTATCTTAAGACTATTTTCATAGAAAATTAAAAAGTGCATCGAACGATGCATAGTCCCGTTTAAAGAAGCAAAGGTCACCTTGAGGAACACACATCCACCTAGATGAGATTTGCGACCGTCGCGAAGCGTCCCCCTCGAAACAAAGCGAGTTTCGTTTGAAACACTATTTCCAGTAAATGTATAATTTAGCAGATGTTTCGCACGGATCGACTAGAATGAGACAGCCTGTATTTCAAACACACATAAGTGTGAAATACACATACAAATAATTGTTTAAGTGTATGAACAGCGAGTTTGATAGTAGACGTGTAATTACGTGTTCTTAGAATATGCACAAAAACACTGAACTCTACTTTGAAAGGTTTCGGGAAAAAATGTATTTCAATATTCATAGAATATATATTATGATTTTTTATTTATGTCTATTTTAATTTACTACTTCAATAGCATTAAGTTTTCCTCGGTACTGTTTTATAGTTTACACACATGCTTTTTGTATTTATATGTTCAATAATTGTTATATCACATTCATTTGCATCTAGTACAATAGCACTGCACATTTCGTTCCACTTATAATTTTAAAGATTTTCTTCGTTTCTAATAAAATCCTGGCGGATTATTTTTATAAGGTTCCGAGTATTTAAATAGAAAAAAAAAGAAAGAAGAGAAATAAAAAGAACGTAATAACATAAGAATCGAATTTGTGGATTCTGTAAAACAGAAATACGGCCATGTTTTGTTCATTAATTTCGATTTTTTACTATTCACAGTAGCCCTGATCTTTATTCTTCCTCGACCATCTGTTCTCTCCTGTCGTTGGAATGCTAAGGGGAGTGGAAACGGCCGAAGGAGAGAGAAGGAGAGAAAAATCTTTCTTCGAGCAACGAGGACTTCGCAGAATCGGACGTCGTAGTTTTATTTGAGGAAACAGAACGAGACTCTGATGGAGGGCCACGAAATTAGAAGAAATCTAAGAGAATATATTTTTTGTCCTATCACGAAGATTTAGGACGTAAAAATGCACCAGCGGAAATATTTATAAGAAGAAACAATTTCTTTCTTTTTTCCTTGCGTTCTCACTTATTAATACATATCTGTTTATTACATGACATTTATCATTTCTGTAGTTATCGTTTTATCATTCGAATTAGTTAAAGATATAAGTAGATTACATTGCATAATGTGCATAATAATAATTCGTTATTTGCGGTTTTTAATGTAAACGTAACTGGTGACTGTGTAATAAAGAATTTACAACACAAAATTGCTTAAAAGAGGTTAGGAAATACATCGTTGTATATGGCCAACGTTGGATAAAAAAAAAGTTAGGATAATAAAAGAAAATTGAAATGATAAAGAAGCGGTAATAAAAAATTAAAGGATAAACGAATAAACACTAAGAAACGATTATTACGTTCACGTGTGTAAGGATAAACGAAGAATGGTGGAGTGCATAAATTTGGCGAAGAAAAAGCAACGAACGAGTTTTACGATGCACGTTCGAAGTCATAAGGTGGTTCGAAGGCATCATAAATCGAGAGAAGGGTTTGGGATCTACCCTGTTTTCAAGGGGTCTGGCTAGAAATTCGTCTTCTTGGAAAACGACGAACTGGGCTGATGACCTATACGCCGGCGAAATACAGTTCGTCGTAGCGAATGCTAATTTTACTGGTCAACTTCATCGATGGCTCTACGGTCCTTTCGTTATACAGCACTTTTCAGAAATGGCTGCCGACGCTTACGAATATTACATTGTAATTTACTTCTCAATTTTTTTTTTTTTATCTTTAAGTAATTATTTACGAACTACAGATAGTTGAATTGGAAGCGCAAAATATTCGATGTGCATCACCAAAGAACGTAAATATACAGGATGAGAAAGTTTTAATTCAGCGCTATACAAACATTTCCTTCTCTTTTTTTTTATGAATAAAAATTTTCTACACTTCCAAGTAATAAACAAAGTCAATTTTTTTTCAAATCACGATCTCTTTGTAAACCTTTTGCGGAACAATTTCAATTTTTGAAATCTTACTAGAGATTCATGCACCAATTGGAATATGAATTTGTTAATGATGAGAATAAAAGAAGATTCTAGGGAATTTTGCAGCTAATTGAGCAATCACCATTTATGAATGATACTGTAGCTGGCCTCGTTATCGGCAAGATTTCCAGCAAGTATAAATGAGAAGAGGTTCCTCGAATGAGTGGCAACACGGATTTTATCACTTACAGATAAGCGTGAATTTTATTTTACAAGCCTTCGCGGAAATAAACCTGCTTCCGTGAAAGAATCGGCTTTTGTTGTTGCAAGTATTTAGAGCATTACCCTCAGGCTATTAATCAATTAATAATTTCTTTTTCCTCCGGACTACTTTGAATTTTGCATAAAACCATTTTAAAGTAACCATTACAAGAATCATTATTCTAACGACGAAATTACGTTGGAAACTTCTCCCACTAAGTACGAAATTTGCAAAACATGAACTAATAAATGTGAGATTATTATTCAAATTTTTACACTGCGAATTTGTTAAATATTAACGTTCGCAATGTTATTTGAATGCACAGTGTCTTCAACAGATCAGTAAAACGATTTTACAATGATAAATTATAAATACTAAAACATTGCATGTGGTCGAATTTTTATTACAAACTGGTTCATTTCCTAACCTCTTAATGCTGGAACATCGTGCAACGCGTTGATAAAACACGAATTCTCCTATTTACTACGGTTTTCTCTATTTCTTTTTCCCCCGTTTGTTCGAGTCATTTTCTCCGCAAAAGGAGACCGAAAGGAACAAAAACTGATGGGAAATGTCATTCATTTTATCGGCTAATAAAGCTTGCGATAAATTTGTCAATCTTCTATGTAAAGCAGAACGAAATATTCCGGATTTCGATTAAAAGAGCATTGACAGTGTCCGGAGCAAACAATGAACTTGAGAGGAAAGACTGAAAACGTAAAGCAAAGTTTCAGCCACGGTTCGCATTAAAATTCATAGGCTGACAGTTAAAACGGATGTAAATGTATCCAGAACGATGCTGGAAGGTGAAAAAATTAACATGGAACGGTCGAGTTCTTGGTAAACGAGCGATAGAAATTGTAGAACGTCTAAAAGCGTAACTTACCAGAATATTTTAGTAATTCGGTGACAGCGAAGAAGAAGAAATCCCCCACGAAACTTTCTCCGAAAAGGCACTTCCACTTTCACCTCGCGTCTCTCGAAAATAAACCCGTAGCACTGCTAAAAATATTTCTCGTTCAATGCACGCGATAGAAGCTGGCGGATTGTTTCGATTGCCCTTAAGGATCGACAACAGTGAAATATTCGATAGAATCTCGATAATTAATAATAAAGTTGTCTGGTGAATACACGGTGTCTACTCTTCAAAGATTGCCGAAGCGTAATGCCGAGAACAACTTCCAGACCAACCGTCCCAACGTAAAAGTCAGAATAGCACTGGCGCTGCTACTCACTGAATGAATCTATAATTGCTTTTGTAGAGAAACATGGTGGGGGCGAGCACGTGACCCAGGGCCGAGTGGTGGGGCAGATCGTGGAAGACTCGTCGAGGGAGCATTAAGAACTCTATTTTAGCGATGGCTACGATACGGAAACGACTAACGAACCAATCCATTCAAACTTCGACTAATAACTTGCGAATGACGCGGAATTTTAGCCTACGTTTTGGTATCGTAACAGGCCGCCGTTCTACTATTCCACGAATGAGATGAATGAAAATGGTAAGGAAGAAATTACAAAAATTGTTGGCCTAGACTGTCATCTTCGATGTTGTGTGTTTACCACCTTAGTTATATAAACATACAGCTACAAAAACATACAAGATCGAATAGAAGATACGTATCTAGCGGATGAATATTCTGTGTATTACGTAAAAGTAAGTTGAGCAACCGTTTCTTGGAATTTCATTTTTTTTTTGTTATGTTAGTTCCTAAACTTGGAAACAAACGTTGCAGGGTACGGTCAAAACAAACAAATTATGAAAAAAATTTATAAAAGGAGTCTCTATGTAGGCTTGTTGGAATCTGATGAACGAACACACTGATTACATATGTATATTTTATGTATATATATATATAATACACTATGTGCTATGTTAACGTAACACGGAGAACAGATTTACAACGAATTTCGTAGTTTATGCGCAGTTGCGAATCTAATCCGCGGGAGACCTTCCAGAGAAGGATCTAATAGCGTGAATTTTGTTCTTAATTGATAGAAAACGCGAGTTCCGAATGGACTTTGAATCGTTAGTTTATTAGTAATTTATTGAATAGGGTGTTTTGAACGATGCCAATAATGAAAACTCGGAGTTGAAATAAGGATTCAGTACTAGTACATAAATGGTTGGTTATCTAACAGGTTATTAGATATTGTAAAATACGTCGGATTCTCGGTAGGTTTTCCTCTACGATAAAGCATAATAAACGACCAAATTTTGTCTCTCACGTTTCGCTTCGAGATACTCTGACGGAATGTTTGTAGCCATTCCAAATACATTAACACTAATGTATTTTATATGTAACAAGTAACGTTGCACAACGTGTAACTCGCACTATATAAGTTAACTGCTAAATCGTTTTCTTCGTAATTCTTTAAATTAGATGCAATTCATAGAACCTGTTTATCGTTCCGGTCATATCAATCAAATATTTTAGGATGGCATTCGTCTGAGAATAGTCGTTCGCGTGTCACGCGCAATTGAACAACTTTAATTAAAACAAATTTAAAAATTCATAATAACAACGATCGTACCATACTTAAAGCAAATTTCCATTAAATCGTTGCTAATGACAATCTTTCTAAATTAGATACGATTCATTGAATTTGATTTGTTAATTCTATTTATAGAACATTACCAGGAAGGAAAATGTTACACGTAACAATTGTTGAACAAGTTGGATAAAAATAAATGTTAGCAAGGATTGATCGAAGCTGTCGCTATTACATGTGCGACAGAGCACATGGCTCGCGGAAAAATGGATTCCTTTTAACTGGTTTACGTGCGATCTCGCCTCTGCTATCGCGTCATCGTTCTCGCTTACGAGTTCGTATTTCCGTGGGCCTCCCGTCGAAACGTCACGAATTCCGACGATTTGACGCCGTACACTTACGATGTTGGCTGCCAATCGATCGCCGCTGCCAGACTAGCTACCCCCTCCCCGCCGATATTCTCGACATTGGCAAACATTTCACGAACTGTTATACGATCAGAGGTTCGTAAAACTTGACAATTTTTACAAAATCGCGATACCGTAGAAATACATTCCGATCGAACGAGCGTTGTAACATTTTAATCGCCTCACGCAAATATTTACTAAACTATATATTATTGGGAAAAGTGTATCAAATGAAACTTGTTCTGTTTCAAGGGAGCCGTCTTACGATGACCATCAAATTTATCTGGCTGCACGTGTTTTTCAGGTTTCAAGCTATCCTTGTTCTTTTAAATGGAACTATACAATCCTTTTTATAGTTTTTTATACAATTTTTTTCCATGAAGTTTTTAATTCTTTACAGAGAAAGTATTAAAGTACTTGTATGAAGAAATGTTTAATTTGAAAAACATTTACGCGTTAACGAAATCGAGCGTATGAACAAGGAAAACGTAAACATAAAAGCACTGCGTTATCTTTCCTTGTCCTTCATACGATAAGTCTTGCAAGATTAAAGTTGAAGTATCTTTTAAACTAACTGTTTTTCGATCAAAGTACTTTAATGCCTTTTTGCAAAGAATTAAAAAATGCATCGGATGGTCTCTAGAAAAATGTGTATTTTCATTTTATAAAAGCCAGACATTGTAACTGTTATAAAACGAATTTTCAAAGTTATGGTATAAGAGTTAACAATTTATTTAATTAAAATTAAATTTTCTAGTAATCATTATCGATGGATCGAATTTTATTTTGTCTATAAATAACCGTTCAAACTAAGTGCAATCTTTTGATTACCTTTAATCTTTGCCTATCGAGGACAGGAATTTTATTTTGATTACAATCAGTCATTACCGATGACGGAAAATTAATTTTTGTTACGAATAATCATTATCGGCAGCAAAAAAGTTTTCTGTTTACTTGTTGGCTATTGTCAGTTGTTGGTAGCATCACTGGCAATTAGCGTATACTCATTGACAACATAAAAAAAGCTAATTATAAAATTTATTATATTTTAAAAAACAGTCCGAAAATATGTGAAACAGAGAATAGAATGAAAATATTGTACTACCATAACTTTTATCTTATTCGTTGTTTCACACATTTTCATACTGTTACATTACTTAATAAATAAGTCTTATAATTAAGTTTTTTTATGCTGTCAATGAATAGTAATTATCAGTAATGTTAATGACAGATTGACGATAGTCCAATGTAATCAAAAAATAATGTTTTCGTCGCTGATATTGGTTAGCGATAATAAAAGAAATTTTTCGCCATCGATAATGTAATGATCATAGTTAATCAAGTGTAATTAGTTTAACCAAATTATAGATAACCAAAAAAACCCTGGTTTCATTAATATTAATATTATTTAAATATTAAATTTCTGTCATCGATAATGGTTACCGATAGGTAAAAAATATTTTAATCAATGTAAGTTTCATTTGAATCATCCTGTATAACACCTAGCAACTTAAATTGATCACTCAAATAACAATTCCAATTTTTACGAAATATTACGTTTTCATGAAAAAAGTTCTATCTCCTTCGTTAATCATAACAATTAGCCGATGCTTGGAAAATAACACTTATCGTGTGCCATTGATATTTAATGATAAATCACTAGATGTTTTATGTATGTACTAAGATCGTCGACGTGGATAATTTTAATTGATTTTCGCGGAAAGCTACGTAACTGTTACACTTTTCGCTAGCTCTTATTGCGCCTTCAATTTTTCCTTTCTTCCTTTACATTTTTGTTAAAAACTGTCAACGTGGAGATAAACGAGATTTGGAAATATTAAACATTTGTATGATTTACAAATAACGTATTTATTTCGGTTCTCTGCTTCGTCTCCATATTGAATATTTGAAAAACAGAATGACCAACAACACTAGTTCCAAAAAACGTCAAGAAACCAAAGAAACCACAAACTAGTGAAGATATGATAATATATTGTGGTACTGAGATATATCATAATATACTTATTTTAACATTAAGTATACTATGATAGAGAAATGTTGAAATTATTGAAAATATTGAAAATAATATAAATATAATAAAATATAAATATATTATAATACAGAAATAAAATGCTTAAAGTATAAGTTATAAAAATTACATTGCCGGCACTGCAATACAGATACATGTAGGTAACATGTTAAAAAGTAAGCGAAATTCTACTAAAGGCGCACTTGTGTAAATAAAGATATACGTACTAGTCATTAAGACTCACTGCAATAAATAACATATATAAATATTTAAAAAAGGCAAAAAAAAAGAAGAAGAAAAAAGAAAAATAATGCAGGTTATAGTCGTACGTTGTATCTGACGATTGACGAAGAATTCTGGTAAAGGAAGGGACAAAAAAAGAGAAGAAAAAGACACGGACAGGAATCGAGAGGAAGAGAGGAGGGTAGAGAAAGAAAGAAAGCGAGCGAGCAGGCGAAACCCCACAGAGAAAGAGGGAACGAGAGAGAGAGAGAGAGTTGCGCGTACCTAAGACACGTTATTCTTGTTCATTTCCAAGAATAAATCCGTAAGAATCCAGCTGGTCGCACAATACGAGTTTCTCTTAACAAAATACGCTGCTCCCTGCGTCCCTCTCCCTACCAAACATTTTGCAAGCTTTCCGATTCACTCTAGGTCCCAGTATACCTGGCCAGCATTTGTTTCAAGGAAATTTTCACTGGAAACCGTGAAATCTTACCTGAAACTAATCTCCCTTTCAGAATTTTACAATATTTATGGTGAGGATTTTTCCCTGCTAATATGCTGCAATGTATGTACATTTGTAGAAGGAACTTTAGCATCTTTCATAGATCAAATCTTAATACTAATGTCCTGAACTTTTTGTACATTATGCTAAATTACTTTTATGAGAAGTCGCACGTTTTAAACGAACCTCGACTCGATCCTGTTTTAAATAAGTCTTTGAAAAAGTTTATCAATATTCATACTGAATATACGTATTTTATGCAAGTACAAGTATCATTGAATAATCGGACGTTGAATAATGCACATCGCTCGTATTACACATATATAATAATATATGTGTATTAATAATGTATATGTATATATATATAATCATTGAACTGCAGATTTTTATGCATTTTTATATTTCTATGAACATAACTAAAAAAAAAAGAGAAGAAAAAAACATGGAACCTGAATAGAAATTCTTTCCAAGTAAACTAAATATTATAAGTATTCTAGTTTGAATATTTTTACATAATTTTACATATCATATGAATTGTGTGTGTAGTTTTGCGCTTTCAAATTTCCTAGAAATACAAATCACGCATCTAATAAAACATTGAAATGAGAAGAAATTAATTACTGTTTATATCTTGATCGTGATTCTTATTAACGAAATTGTTCTGTCCTGGAAATAAATATGCCATACTTTTATCTTCGACGATTACTGGGACATGAAAGTTTAAGCAATAACGACTACGCGTTACGTAATTCGAGCATGTACATTCCTGGAAATTGCTATTCCAAAAACGTGTTGAAATCGAGCAAACTCACTGAACCCATAAATTTTAAGAAACCTTTACCCATCAGAAAAGTGTTCCCTATTGATGATACACGAAGTACAAAAGAGGAACACCTGGTCGTGAGTCATAATTCTGAGACCTATATCCTACCAGACCATGTGACGTTTCTTTCACACAGCCATTCGCATCCTCTGACCGACGAGAACCTTTTATATAGTCCATTAAGTAGTTAGTTTGCTATTTATTTCTCTTTTGGAATCCTTTGGTATAGACTTTGCATGAACATAACCTATTCGCAAAAGATGGCACTTGAAAGGAAAAGTCCCCTCTCATTGTCCAAAGAATATTCCACTGGCTCATTAAGTATTATATTATCAACCGTTTGATAATGTTCTTAGGAGGTACTTTACTGTAACAAATTGTTTGCCATTTGTTCTTCCCGATATTTGTTCTTTTAGGTGAAACTAATTTTAGGTGGAATATTTTTTATACGCAATTCGATTTAGTTCTTTAATTTTGTTAATTCTCTACAAAAAAGTGCCAAGGTGCTTGTATCTGGAAATGATTAGTTTTAGAAAATATTTCAACGTTAATTTAGCTTTGTTAAGTTAAATTGTAGTTAAATTAGCTATCCTCGTCTTTTATATGATAAGTCTTGCAAGATTAAAATTAATATAATTTTTTTAAATTAAAACTCTTTAACTAATCTTTAAACCAATACCTTTTTGTAGAGAATTAAAAAAACGTATCGAACCGCTCATCGTAACTGTTACAAGAATTCTAGAGGTTATGATATAAAAGTTGATATATTTAATTTAAAAAGTTTGGTTACGAATAACTATTATAAATGATGAAACTTTTTCAGATTACGAGCAATCATTACTCATTTTATTTTGGTTGCGAATAACTATTATTGATGACGGAAATTTAATAGTATTGCTAAATACTAGCAGTAATCAATATAGATGAGCGAAATTTTTTTTTTTCGTTACTAGTAATCATTATCGATGGCGGGAATTTAATTTCGCTTACCGATAACCATTATCGATGACCCGAATTTTACTTTGGTTACGAATTACCTTCATAAAGATTTATCGATTACCGGTAATCATTATCGACGACAGAAATTGTACTTTGGCCACGGATAACCATTACAAATGATTACAATTTTAGAGTTTCCTATCTTCGCTCAACAAATCTTCGACTAGTCCATTAAGCGTCATGAACCATCTAATAGTACTAGGAAGTACTTTATCGAACTTCTAGGACTTTTCTGGCGTTCCTTACGAAGAATCTACATAATCTTTCGTGTTTGGATTTTACATATACAGGGCAGGGTTCTTAACTGGAACTACTTCGATTACTGTGTAAGCAATATCTTTCCTGAAAAATATTTCAGGCAAGAGTTATATGATGTCGAGGGAGATAATTTGGCCTGATTAGCTGTTTTATCGAAATCTCTTTAGAAAAATTAACACGAGAAAAAATTCTTTCCGCCATTACACGTGCCTTTTGAAATAGTTTTCCCCCAGGAGTTTTTTCATACAATGAAGTGAACATCTCATTTAGTTGAGACAGCCTTGCTGTCTCTGCTTTTGGGTTCAATAACACAAGCCAATTTCACTTCTTTCCTGCCTTTTTACCTGAGATTCTAAACTCTAACACCTAATGTTGCATTTCTCTTTCAAATTTATATTTTTCTTCCTTCTTCTTAAATATTACAAGTGCTTGTTTGCGAAACTAATAATTCTGATGTATAGTCCTTTGCCCACCAGAGATACTATGCAACCTAATACGCGATACTTTCAAATTTGTAAAGTATTATAGAAAAATTATAAAAAATTTACTTGCAAATTTACAAGTATTCTGCATGTGGTGGACGATACGAGAAATTTTCTGTCCTCAAATCTACAGTTATATCTGCCGCAGGAGTTTCCAGTCCTATGTATACAACCGTGATACGCACGTTTCGTTGTTCTCAATTGTTTCGAAATTTCCTTGCTTACTGTTTACACGATGACAGTAAACATAGATAACGAAAAGTTAAAAATTCATGCTTCCTCACTTTACAACGCTTAAATTTACAAATACAGCAGCAAATGCAGCAGAACGCATTTGTAGGCGGAAAAGGTGCTGTTAGAAAGAGGCCAGCAGGAAGATGGTTTTAACGGTTCAAGGAAGGAAATGATTCGTTAGATGACGTGCCGCGTTCAGGACGTCCATCTGTCGTCGAAGGTGAGGAATTGGATGAATATATGCGTTCAAACTCAGGAAAGAGGTCAGTTCAGTTGTGGAATTAAAATAGCGATTATTTCATTGAAGAAAATTACCTTTCGAAAAAGATATTTAAATTTTCCTCGAAAAATTCTAAAACGTTTCCGGTATTTGATGTCTCACGACGTTTATTGATTTTATAGACACTGTAGCCTGATGTTTTATTGCGCGGAACGTTTGAAAGAGTCAGTTCGCGATAAGAAATATACCGATCGCTCGAAGAATAGGAATTTTGCTTTATACGAAACTGGACAAATACTCCTTTGTTTCGTGCGGAACTTCTGCCGTTTTCTTTAATACATCGATTCTTGGAAACATTCTGTCTAACAGAGCATGAAGACGCAATGTCAACAAGGTCGATAATTCGTGAGATATTTCAGATTTTTATATCAAGTTAAAACATCTCACTTAAAATATCTCACGAATTGTTGATTTTTCTTTACACTGTATCTTATTATCTTTTGACGTAAAATGTTTCCAAAAATCGATATGTGTAGAAAAAAGGAAAAAGAAAGTTCCATTTAAAAGAATGAAATTGACCTTCATTCGTCTTCACGTATTCTCCTATAAAAAAACTAATCACATCAAATCCCTTTCGAAATCATCCAACTCTTATCTGAAATGTTTTTCGTCAAAATCATGACTTTCGTAGTAATCGAAGTGGTTCCAGTTATGGGTCTCACCTTGTACATTTATCTATGTTCCTGTAATATTTACACATTTTTTTTAAAGAGGAATAAAACTGGTAACAGACTGAAATCTCAATCTTAAAAAGACATCTCTGCAGCAGATAAGCACAGACAACACAAATATATATATATATATATATATATATATATATATATTTCAGAATTAAAACTATTTTTTTTTCACTATCTTGTATTTACTTCCTTCCTTTTTTGCAGTCAGACAGTCCCACTTTAAAGGGCCGTCATTTTTTTTCTTTATTTATATTCATATTTATGGTGTCTGTGCTTATCTGCTATATATATACATACATACATATATATATATATATATATATATATATATAAAGAAAAAAAATGACGGCCCTTTAAAGTTTGACTATTTGTCTTTGCAAAACAAGAAGAAATTAAATACAGGATAAAGAAGAAGAAAAATATTTTTAATTCTGACGAGATGATAACAACACACGCATTGAAGGTGTAGGGGAAACGTGAAGCTAATCAGTTGAACAGATTTCAAGATGTTATGGAAGCCATTTCAGATAACACGGTTTTAAAAAGATTCTATCTAAATAACACGTGTCACGAGTCACCCCTCCGAATTTCTAATTTTCCAGATTTATTTTTGAAATTATATATCCAGGCATTTTAAGAAAATGCAAAAAAAAAAAAAAGAAAGAAATAAGAGAAACGAATTTTTTCGCAACTAATAACTCAAACTTTCGATACTTAATAAAACGATCAAGAAGAAGAGAGAAAACTGGCAACATTGGCGCGTTTGAAAATATCACGTTTTAGGTCATATTAGATCTCTAGTGGGCAAAAAATCAAAAGTCAGAATTGTTAGTTTCGCAAAGATGTATTTATAATATCTACAGAGCAACGCAAAATTAGGTGTTAGATTTTGGATATATGCTACTACTACTACTATTATTATTATTATTATTATTATGCTTATATCAGCGTATTTCGTATTGACCAAAATTTGACTTCTGTGCTCCTAACAGACGCAAAGTTGCCTGAAGTTTGTTAAATATCTTTGTTGGATAATCACAATTTTTGTTTTATCTTATGGAGATATCGGAGACATTGAGAACTAAGTCAACAAACACGTAAAATTACAGTTTTATACACACAGTGAGCTACACGTATTTATTCATAACAATAGCCTTGAATTGGTTACGAAAGCAAACAATATTTCTGAAGTGTTTGTTATTTTATATTTTATGTTTATTATATTTATTATTCTTCGTCGAATGACTGAAAAATCGTTAAAAGAGTTCATATTGGATGGAAGTTATTCAAGTTTATACCCGTCTGTAGCTACTCTTTTAAGTTTAACCGTTTTTATGTAAGCAAAGAAGATAATATCTGAGAAAAACATTATAGAAATACTTGTACCCAAGCACGTTGAAATACTGATTTAGTTTTTGAAGTAATTATTAATAATTTGAAAAATAAAAAAATATTAAAAAATAAGAATTCAAAATTTGCAAAGGTTTTGCTAATTGTTGTACGTCGATGAAGCATAAAAAAAGGCTATTCATGGACCTTTATCTATTTTTGAATTCAGATGAAACAATAATAGCAGCATCACATTGGTAGAAAATTGAAATTATGCATAGAAAATTGATTAATAGATAGACGTATGTTTCTGCATGATAATACTCGGTCTCATGCATCAAAAATAACTGCAGCAAAATTACCTGAATATATATATATCGCCAAGATCAATTTTTGGTGAAACTTTATTTACCTATTAAACAATAAATAACGAATTAAACAATATTTTTACTCCCAATAAGAATTAAATTTATATAAAATTTATATATAATTAAATATTCATTATTTCTTAGTTGCAAATAATATTTTATTTTTTATTTGGATTTAATTGGAAAATAAATGATGATATATAAATAAATGGCGTTATCCTATCTGTTGCGCATTTATCAAAGCCAACAAACATTATTAAACGGTACAAATTGTAATTTACGGTAATCTCTCTGATTGAAACGTTACATTTGTGTAAAAATAAATTTCCTCTACGACCGATAAACAATAAGTAAAAGATAAATTTGTATTTGTAAATAACAATCAACTTCACTATTGTAAACAATGTATTCAGACTCGTTTAGATAATAATTTCTGTTTTTTATTCGAACTTCAGTTAACAAATGACTCTCTACTTGAACAATTATTTAAAGAAAAATTTGTACAATAAAGCCCAACATTGCCATTACCTTTGGCTACATTAGCTACATTGGCTACACCTTTCTCCAATAAACTAGAATTTCCTTTCACCTAATATCACTTAAAGCTGTTTCTAAAGAATAAAACATTTCCTATACGAAAAATACTAATTGCATTACTAAAGAATCATTTCCACAAAAATAAAAATAAAAAAGATATATATATATATATTAATATATTTAATAATAAAATTAATTATATTTAATAATAAAATTAATTATATTATAATAATTATATTTAATAAATATATAAAACTGTTTCTAAAGAATAAAACACTTCCTATACAAAAAATACTAATTGCATTACTAAAGAATCATTTCCACAAAAATAAAAATAAAAAAGATATATATATATATATTAATATATTTAATAATAAAATTAATTATATTATAATAATTATACTTAATAAATTTAGTATATATATATTTATTATTTATCTATAATTATTTATACATATCAATTGGTATTTCGCCAAGATAAAATGATAAGTGATTCCATTGATACCGTTAGATAAAGAATATATGTATTGATTTGAAGATTACTAAAAACGGTACTGTCATCTGATTTTAAGATAAATGATATATTATACATAATATACAGATGATTACAATTAAACAGATACGATGAAGATAAATGTAACAAATATATGCACAATACATAATAGTATTTCTACTTCAACGAAAGTCGATATTGATCTTACCAAAAATTTTACCTTCATGTTTTTAATAATAGTAAACCTAAGAACTTAACTGAATCTAATTGGTCAGTTTAGTGATTACCAGGACGTTAAGTACTTCCATATATAATATTTAAATACGTTACGCTCCTATCCTCCTGACATTTATTTCGGTAATAAAAAATGTGATGACCGACAATGTTCAAAACGTGTCGTCGTAGATCTCCCGTTTCCAGAAAGCTTTTATGTTTCCTGAACAATGGGTGGAGGCCGATTCCGTTATTAGGAATACAATGCGTCCCATTGTGTATATACGGGAACCCTAGTGGGGGAGATTTCGTGGTAAATTGCCGGGTTTTGTAGAAATCGTTCTTTTCGAGGTTGAACTGTTCCAACGTATTCTTCAAACATTGATATACCTGGCTTTTTACATACAGTACGTCCCAAAATGTTTGAGCAAGGATTTGAGTATTATTTATATGTGTACAATATAAATATATTTATAAAATACGTTTTTATAAAAATGTAATTTTTACTACTAAATATCTGATTTAAATATTCTATATGTTTGTGCACGTTATGTGCACCCGGTAGATTCTCGGAATTGTAAATTTCCCAGAAATGTCTGAATATGTATGTCTATGTATGTAAGTTTTGCGTCTCTAATTGAGTAAAAAAATTAAAGTGTGTATGTTCATAGCATTATTGGGATATTAATAGCGAAAAAGTAAACTCAAAGTAGGTGTTAAAGTATCCTCTGTGAAACTCGTGGCATAATAGTCTCGCCATAAATTGTCGGACTCGTTTAAAAGTGACAGCATTACGTTACGTTAATATATTTAAACATATCATAAAAGTAACGATAATGATACGTCTGTGAACCATAAACGTAGTTAGATTAACTCCTTTCTAACTCTAATTTGTCAAACGAACATTCAAAATTTTCGCCAGACTTTTTGAAACGCCCTCTACTCTGTAGATAAATAATAGAATTTATTAAAGCAGCGAGTTCTATATTTAACTTTCCCGTGATTGTAAACGAGAATACCAGCATGTGTCCTCTATTCATTTTTATTGGGTTTTTACTCTCTCGTGAAAGTTAAATAGACCCCTCGTAACAACTTGCTTCGTTTCAATAACAGAATAACGGCGAAATAAATAACATATCCGCATTATGGCATTATGGAGTACCAATTATCGCTAACAATAAGTACGCCTCTGCAACAATGCACTGGCAATAATTGAAGCAGCGATAGATCCATTGGAACGATTTCCTTGAAACGATACGAGGCCTGAGCACGATCGCAATTTCAACTCGAACGTTAAATTACGAAAGTATCGAACTACTGTCTAATCCGTATCCCACGGACGAAAATCTCACGTGTCCGCGCGTTTCAGTTTCCGCGGAGCGTGTCGATGTAATTTGTTACGATTAAACCGTAGTTTCACAGGAACGCAAATGATTTTATAATACGCGGCGCGTTACCGGGCGCAATCAAATTAGAAAGCCTAGCAAAGCGTAGGAATAGCAGTACGGGCTAGAATGATAAAGGTTACTAGAAACGAGCTGGCCGTTCATCGAGGTGGATCGAGGACTATTTCAGAGAGGATTCCAGGAACGTTTCGAACGGAGAAATCGAGAGACACGCTATGCTCCCATTTCAACTGGTCGCGTATATGGGCCTCATAGTGGCTGTTATCGTGTCTGTTACCTTGTGGTAGAGCCAGGCATCTTATCGCAAACAAACAAACTTCTTTATGGCGATTACACTCGGTTCTCTCGAATCGACCTTTCCTCGAATCGGCTGTCCAAGGGCGCGCCTTCCGATTAAGGTCGAGTCAACGATTGTCCGAAATATACTTCACGCGACGCTAATACTGTTTTACATATCTCTCCCTTCCCACTTTTTTCTTTTTTTTTTCTTTTATTATCGTGTTTACACTACACACGTGTCGCGTTCGATTATCACGCTTGTTAACACTTTACGACTAGAATTTTATGTAGATGCTTCTCAGGGTAATAACGATACCAAAGAGACGTTTATCAACTTTTAGATGACAACGAAGAACTATGACTAGCTATCTCGAATTTTTTGTCCGAGAGAGGTAAATAGTATATACAATTTTCCGAGTGTCTTTAACTTTTTTCAAACTGTAATATGTTGAAAAGGGTTATTAAGGTAAAACCTAACCTAAAGGCAACTATAAAAATAATGAAATTTAAAAAAATAACAAAGATTGAATAACAAGAATGAAACTTAGTAATCATCTGGGTCGCTATCAGTATCTAGCTCATGGCTAGTGCTCGGTAGCTTTTCAATTTCTGTATCATAATTGTACATCTCTTAACTTATGGCTGTAAATATGTTTTAGATTCTTATTTTCTTAGATTGAGGTTAGGTTCAAGTTTAGTTCTAAAGTAAGGAAGTTTGAAAAAATTGAAAATGCTCACCAAACTGTACGCTATTACTACACTGCGGATTTTTATGAAAATTTATATTTTTATAGATACAATCAAAAGAGTAGGACCTATTTAAATAATGGTTTTTAATAAAAAAAAATGCTTACCAAATTGTATGCTATTACTATACAATCAAAAGAATAGGACCTAGAGAGAAATTTCGCTTACCTATTAAATATTATAAAAAGTACTACATTTTGGGTATTTTATATATCATATGCATTCTATGTACTTCTCTATCTTTAAATTTCTCACAGTTGTACAAAAATCCGCAATCTATTACCCTTCTCAGAGAAGAAATGCTAAATAATTATAGTTCTTCGTTGCCTTCTAAAAATTGATAAATTTTGGTATTACTGTACGTAATATAAAAAATATAAAAAAATATAAATAGTAACTGCTCATAACATGGAACACCTGATTTTAAAATCTACCCAAGAAGAGAAACATGCTTTCGTCAATCAAACTGACGTTAACACACGGCGAAATTAGTAGGCAGGGATCGAAATAAATAGATGCCTTCCGTTTTCAAAAATATTCTCTTCGAACTTAGGTGTTTCGTTTAAAAAAATATCTGTTCCTGTGGAATTTTTATGGAAAGAAATGTTACCCTTAGGAATTTCTTTAAAAACTGTTTTCGTGGAACAGGTATTTTAGAGTCTGTGTAATAAAAGTTCCATAAAAATGAAATATTTTGGAACATGTATCAAAAAAGGTTCCATAAGATGACTAAAAAGTACCAACTAATTAGTACTTATTTTTATTTAATTTTACTTAACAATATAATATTATATTATTGATTTGTTTATTGAATAAAAAATATGAAAATCATAATATAAGTGATTAATAGTTTTATATACAGTATTTAACAGAAAAAAGTTTGTCAAAAATAATACTTTAATAAAATTTTGCATAGTTTAAATAAATTGAAATACATACAAATTCTATAGTATAATATATAGATAACGTTCTTACCTTCTTAAATGTACATTTCAAACAGAAAGAAACTTTGAACTGTGAATCATCTACTGATATAAATATTACAAATAAATTACGTATTCAGAATATGAATTCGACTGTAATAATTCTTTAGTATTGTTGCAATTCTAATACTATTCATCCAACAGTATTCAGTATTTGTAATAGACCATTATTATTATTAATAGAATATTTTTAATAGAAGTTTTTTAATAATGATGTACAAAATACTTGTCCCTGTTATAAAAACATTTTTATTTTTATATTTCAGAAGTTCTACCCGAAATAAAACTTTTCTTTATATGTTCTCATCGGAACTTACAACGCGAGGACGTTTTCTAAAAAAAGTTCCACGGTACGTGTTTGAAATAGAACCTATTAAAAAGTTCCATAACTCTATCGATCCCTATTAATAGATATTCGTATGTCGCTAGTTAACTGTGTTCAAAGCTTGAGTGTCTTGAGGTCATGGTAAAAAAAGTTAAATGCTGAGTCGTTTATGCCCATACAGACTTTTTTATGTCTTTCTGTCTGAAAAAATCCTCCCAAAATTTTTGAAGGCGATCTCAAGTTTCTAGAATATTTTCACATGTTACCTTAATTTTTTTAAGCAGAGCAAAATTTAAACAAAAATGTGGGAAAGATGACAAATTACTTGAAATTACTGGTCGAAAATGACCCATTTTCATGTGCAGGTGGATGACTCATATGGAATATCTAGAAAATTTGTAAAGATATCCCAAAGAACTTTACTTTTACTATGAAAAATTAATATTCGTTTAAATAAAAAGGAAAAACCGATACTTCTATTTTTCTAACATATATTATACTAATTTCCTTTGTCTCGTACACGTTGAGCATGTGAATGACGCGTCTGAAGCACATCTTCGTGGTCTCAATGAAAACAGTGAATACATTACATACATTTTTTGCTATTGTTGTCTCTCATGTAATTGCCGCCACAAAATAAATATAGCTCTGTATCATCATCATCAGTAGCAGCCTCATTGACATGTTCCATATTATGCACACTCAACGTGTTGCATATTGAGTACATACGTATTTCGACAGACAAATAGTAATTATATTAACAAGGAGATGGCAAGCACTGTGAAATCTCGAATGAGTTGATTGTATGTGCATTCGATGCTTCAGGTTGATGATAAAACAATTTCAAAGGAATTTGAGTGCATTTAATTTCGACAAATTAATCTTCTAATGTAATTCTTGGTGTAGTTGTTTCTTCTTTTAAATGTTTTTATTTCAATTTCCATCCGCAAAATGGTAGAACTATGCAGGAGCACTATAATAAATAAAAATGATAAAAAATTTATCAAAATAAATCGTAAGTATTTAATATTAAAAAAAGTATAATATTAACATCCAAAAATGTAGTAAGATGTAAAAAAAACTTATTAGTTTCTCGAAAATAAAGAGCCGTACAGGCAAATCCTTTTAGGGCTGTTTCAGCACCAACCTAATACCTAAAGCATCGAATGCACATACAGTCAACTTGTTTGAAATTTCCTGTTACCTGCTTGAAAGAAAAAACTAAATTTAACGGTAAATTTCTTCCGAATACTCAGGAACAAGCGTGTATAATGATAAGTTGTGGAAGAGTAGTATTTTTTAACTTGCTAAAAAAATTCACTGTTTGACTCGTCTGTCAAAATCTTTTATGCGCATTCAAACACAACAGTCAACAACATTCAACGACAGATTTCCAAGTAAAGCTGAAATGTAAATATGCTTGTCTTTTGCTTTTTACGAAATATTTTACATTGTTACCGACTGATTTTGTGAGTTACTTCCGGGATATTGCAGGGTTCCATATTAAGTGCAATTATCCTAAATAAATATTAACTTTCCATAGCGCTCTTAGATTTGCTCTGAAGAGCTTCACCGAGCACCAAACTTCACTTCTAAACATCCGTCCCCATTTTTTATTGCTATTAATTAAAAATAAAATTCTCTCCTTAATAATTAGCTTAAATCTCTAACAGATACTGAA
>JACXIL010000131.1:84913-294450 GCA_014737365.1 Bombus soroeensis | reverse complement strand
AGATACTATAAATAAAAAGGTCCAAGCAATAATAAAAATATGGGATAATATAGTAGATGAAAGAAAAAGACTTTCAATGTACAGTTATAAAGGACTAACAAAGTTGATTACTGTTAGACATCTGTTTGTACAAAGATCTTACGAGAAAAGATGTAACTGAAGTTGTAAATGTAATTTCATCCTAATGTTAAACTGTATGTCATTGTTACAATAATTTCGTGTATAATATCGTCTATTAAATAATTTTTATCATAGTGTCACAGTATTAAAATTATGATCAACCTTCTAAATAATGATATATTAAAAAAGAAGATAAATAAATTAAGGAATAAATTTTAAAATGTAAATCAAATAAAAAATAAGTAAAGGATAAATTTAAAAATAGAAAATTAAGGTGATATAGGACCAACTTCAATTTTTGTATAAAAGATTATTTCACAATGTAAAGCACAATGGAATATATGCTATATGAAATAAGACGTACATTATTGCGGAGCATTACGCCCTCAAGGAACCATTTTCAAGCTCGTAAATTTTAATTTTGTAAGCTCATAATCTTCTATAAAGAGAACACGCCACTACTAAGTTTATATTCTGTAAATATAAAACGAAAATGTGCTAAATTAGAAAGGAGGAGATTTGGCGTAAAGACTTTTTCTTAGAAAATGTTGTTTCGTAAATATTTGCAGTTGAAAGCGAAAAGCATCACAGATCAAACAGAACGCTTATTCTGTGTACTTTTACGCATGACGAAAACTTGAAATAAAATTAATGTAATTATCAGTATTTCTCCTAAATGATTTCCCGTGCACAAAATATAACATATTTTACGGGAAATTATAATTATATTATATATTAAAAGGGTTTCAAAGTTATAACATATTAATTTAAAAATTATTAATTGGAAGTAAAATAGGAATTTTTTAATATTTTTGGATGTAAACAAATAGCACTATCTATCTCTCTAATACTTTTCTTTAATTCATATGTTGTTTAACATCTTCTATTGTAAAGATAAATTACTATTGATGATTGCCACTGAATGCTACTGATTTATCTGTGCACTTTAGATTAGGTTCCCTATCAGATCTTACAAGTATCATTAAATAGATAATTAAGATAAAGGAGATGATTTATACAGTGAACAAATAGTAGTAAACAATTTACGAATTTTACGGTGAATACCTTTTTAGTTCTTTTAACAATGATTATCACAATATAGTGCTAATAATATGTGTTGTACTAATATAATATCTTAGAAACGATAGAGATACCTAGAGAAATTGGAAAACTTCCACGTGTAATACTTAAATATACGATTGACAGTTTAAACATTCGTGACACTAAACGTAATGATAATATCGTTAAAAGTCAAGTTACACACTCAAACATAGAATTGATATGGAAAAGGTTGCGAATGGTTATTTTTTAAATTACAAAATATACATATGTATCTATTTGTAAAACTTCTAATGACATTAGCAATATATTCACCAAGTATGTAAGTTTCTGTGTTCTGTACAATAAAATAATAGTAATAAAGTAATAAGCAGTGAGAAGATTTTTAACAATTACAACACAATATATTATATAAGATCATATTATTCATATAAAATCAATGTCATTTTGGAACTTGTATTTTAATTAGTTTAAAGAAATATCAAACGAAAAAATATAATTGAAGAAGTATTACGCCATTCCTTTACGAATATTCTTCCTATTTAGAATTTTCGATTATATAAATTTATGCTATTTTAAGTAATCTACTTCCGGAAAGAAAAGTATCTGTCGAGAAATTAGAAATTTGTATAAAAATAAACATTTAAAAGGATAAAGGTGAACGTACCTTCTACATTCGTTCTCGAAGCGTCCTCCTTCGCGTATATACAGTTACAGTTGCACAGTATAGATTTCAATTTTAAGGGAACTCTGTAACGTTTTTCACTAATCAAACTACGAATTTGGAAGGCTATCACTACTTAACTTCACTTATTTTACATTTGTAATAGAATTTGTGCAGAGATTCCGGTTCGGCAAATATGTTTTAGCGTCCCAAACGAGCTAGCTCCGCCATTGGCATTATTAGTTTTAAGAATCGACCACAGGGGGTGCTCAAAATCGGCAATAGAATTACCTCCAAAATTTAAATTGTTAATTTTGCCTATTCAACAGTAGGAAGAGAATTAATAGATGAAATATGTTTCAAGAAGTAGAATTATACAATGAAAAATGGATACAACGTGATATACTACGTACAATTTATATTTTACATTACGTATATTTATATTGTTATAGTCGTTGCTATAAATTACGGATATTTATCTATACATATACGTATATGTCTCCGTAAAAATATTGATATTTACAATTTGTACAGTTGTTTAGAACTAAGAAATATCATGATCACATTATATCATTACAGTTATGTTATTAAGCATTTACATTACAATTCATTATTAACATATATAAACTTAACTTTAATAAATAAATGTATGTCTCTAACATGAAATTCGTATGTCATATTTTTTTAATTTCTTAATGTACAAATTTTTCGTTGAAATCACAGCAATATTTATTGAGATTCTTAAGGGAATTAAATAACGCATAAGTCAATTTTTATGAATTTAGGAATACTGAGTAGGAGTTTATCTTTTTACGTTTCTTTGATGAAATATCACTGCGTTATGCGTATGTAATAAGATTACTCGTCAGCTTCATTTTGGCAGTAGTCTTTTTTAATCAAATATTCCTAAATTCATAAAAGTTTCAATCGTAACTAAATTGTATCAGTGAAAGTATCTTCAGCGCCATCTACTAGTGTAGTAGACAATATCTGATAGAAATTGCTTTCTCACAAGATAAAGTTTAAAATGTATGTAACTTCTCGTAAGAATAAACAAAGAACATTGTTAATATTAAATTCTACTAATAATATACACGATGTATATCCTAGTTCACTAGGATATTCATAGATAGTTCATTCTAATTCCTTCCGCAAGACGATGCCGGCATATTTGCTTTATTTGAAAAAAGCACATTTTGAATAAAACAAAATTAATTTAATGTATTTCTTAAATTCGTACGGTTGGGTTGATCTCAGCAACGGTTTAAGGAGAACTAGACTAATCTAATCGGAAATAAAAGAAAATTTCGAATGCAAAAATCGATCGTTCGCAAAGTGTTCGAGCGTCAACTAAAAGAAATTACGTACGAAAAGAGACACTTCTTGCTTCATATAAACGGAAGTATATACCTTGTAGTATATTTTGTAATTCTTCTCTTAACAATATTCTACGAGGGAAAATAAGGGAAAAATATCATAGACATAGGTTCAAAAATATTTTAGTAAAAAATTACAACAAAAATGCGGAATAACAACGGACTGATCCTTGTTCGATTCAGCATAAGAACACATTGGCGCTATTTACCTACGTTAGTTCCTTTCAAAGCGTCATTTGTTCTTATAATTATTGGACTAACATCCATAAAATATTTAAATTATTACATTGCAAATTGATTTCTTTCAACTTCGGTGAATTGTAGAACAAATTCTTTGATATTAATTTTTCACGTGTATTAACTTTTATCTGGTAAACCTTTTCTTTTAATGTTGCCCACAATTAAAAATCCAGTGGCATGATGTCTGGTGATTTTGAAAGCCAATGAATTGATTCTCCTCGGTTTATTTATGATTAAAGATAATTCTCATTTAATTATTATCATTATTTTGTATTTCTGAAATAATATTTTTGTAAAGTATTATTATATTTTGTTATTGTATTGTATTATTGTATGATATTTTTCTCTCACCTTTAGTTCTTTTCCGTAGAATATGCTGGCACAGTTTTGTGGAAAAGACATTTTGTATGTAAAAACTAACTATTAAGATCCCTATACACATTTAAACGTGCCGCGATGTACGCATCGACACTTATTTCAAGAAATCTGCATCGGTTTTGATTTATCTCCACATTACCGATTGTGCTCAGTTTATGGTGCGACACCAACGCCGAAACACGTATGTCAAAATGTTTGGTTATTTTTCAATTCCAATATTAGTATCAATATAATAGAAGGTATGTTCACAATAAAAAAATAATGATTTAAGGCTTCAAAGAAATGGGCAAAAACTTGGTTAATTGGTAGAAGCAGATTTTCCAATTCCGCGTTATTAAAAGAATTAAAAACGAACGAATTGAGTGATTATAGAAATTATTTGCGTATGGATAATTCTGCTTTTTAACATCTATTGGACAAAGTACACCTAAAGAATTAAAAACAAAATAAGACTATGAGAGTCTGCTGTACATTATATTTGTTATCGGTGCCGCCCTCTACACGTTGAAACCTGCACCTCAACCGGATCTTGCTCACCTACTAACGCAGGATTCCGATTTCTGCATCGATAAAAGCTGTTTCTGATGCCGATTCTTCGATACCCAAATACATTGCAAGATGTATCATGAAACCTAGGTGTCGATGCATGTCACAATATGTTTCAATGTGCATAGAGGCCTTCATATGACGTTAGTGTCTATACTTGCTTGTGGCCATATTGGCAAAACACAAAGGAACGAGTAAACACTAATTTTATTGTTAAATTATTTTACTTATTTGAAAATCACAATCATCAGATGTTCGTTTGGTAGACGAGAGCATCGCAGAAAGAGGAGTCCACCACCTTCTTCTTAACTATACTTGTGTTACTTGCGTCACTGTGTGGTTTGTGCCTGTATTTCCATTATTTTCTATACAAATCTGTTTTGCAGTGCTTCTGGGGATTTTGCAGTTTTTGCAGAAAAGTTCGTTAAACGTTTTCCTGAATTGTCTACTCATCGTGCAATATAGTATGAAGTTGATAGCTGAGTTTACAAGCGTTAACATATCTATAACATCACCTGAAAATTGGCAAATTCTTTTGTTAATATTTCTTACAATATTAGTAAATTCTTATATATATTATATATCTTATATTACAAAAAATATTTTTCACGTTTTTTATAGAATGTGCCCGTTTTATCTGAAAACACGTACAATTCATTAAATTGCAGTTGCTTGAAATTTATGTTTCTCGCTTTGGTCTACTTTGATCCAATAAAATTAGTAGAAACAGAATATCGTTGTCAATATCATTTGTTTCTGATTGTTCGTGTTTAGACAGGCTACAGGTTATAGAAGATGGATTTGCACTACTTTCAAAATAAATCATTATGCAATTCCATTTTTTTAATCGAAATTCATTGTTGATTGAAACAAACGAATGTTGTAAGATTTAAATTATAAATTGTTTGTAAATAAAAAGATCACGTTGAAGTATGTGTTTGTCGTTTTCTTAATTTTATTAAAACATGGACTTTCATCACTTTCAAAATGAACGATCTATGTTGTTACTGATACATTATGAGTCAGTATTTTATTAATTTTAAAAGAACGTTATTATTAATGCAAATTTATTTATATTGTAAATGTCGTTATTAATACAAATTCAGCAATCAAAGATAATCGTGAATCCCTTAATAAAGCTGACAAAATTTTTCACTTTCATTTGTTTTTCTGTTGAAGGTTATCTAGTGAATATTTCACGCGCTTTTAAATTTTTCCTAACTGCATGGCGCTGTTAGTGCTGATACAATGGTCTATACTCCTTTGTGTCAAAGTGACGATAACTCTCTTTCATAGAGGTAGAAAATCAATTTTTGTGCAAAAAATTCTTTTTTTCTCTTCAACTATATATTATTTTGCTTTTCTATTAGATATAATGTTGATAAGAAAATTAATTACTAAGAAATTCCAGGTAATCGCCAAGAAAATATCTGAGTTAATTACGAAGTTAATTACTAAGAAAGTATTAAACAAATGTAGGGTAATGAATATCGCAAATTTATTCTTTGAATATTATAATTTGATAATATTGTATGGTTTTCATTCGGTTAATAATAAATAATAATATTAAATTGCATAATAATAACATGTGTTTAATTTGTTAGTCTGAAACTTAAATTCTTCTTACCATGCAGGTAATTAAAATGACTTTCGTATTTTAATTATTTTGTATTCGTTGAAGTATAAATAAATCTTCCTTAGAGAAATAATTTTTAACCTATATATAGTATAGTACTTTCATAAAAATAACTTCTTATGTATCTAAAGTAAAAAGTATTCGCACACTCTCTAAAACGGAATAACTTTGTTCAAGATTTCATCAAACGACTTCAGTTTTTTTCGAAGTTAGGATTTGTTCACTAGACCGCGTGTAAACAATTTTTCAAAAAAATTGCGATTGGTCGAAGCGACGAAGGGAACAGTAAAAGTCATTTTTTACAACCTTTCTATCTGAGCCTGAAACGAAAGTTTGAAAAGTACATTTTGTGGATTTATGTAAGTCACATTCATCTTGAAAATTACATCGAAAAATCTTTACATTTATTACGGTAATAAACTGAATATGTATAACAGACATAAATGTGAGAAACGTACTTCTTAAATTTTCATTATACAGTTCGGATCAAAATGTTGTAAAATGTTATTTTCACTATTTTTATCGCCACTCCGACCAATCGCAATTTTTCAAAATATTTTTTGCATGCCATCTAGTAAACTAATTCTTCTAAACTACCAACTTCTCAAAGTAGCTCAAGTCCAGCTTTGTTCCAACGTTAAAAGAGATGTTCTATTTTAAATATATATATATGTATGCATAAATAGTTTTCTAATAGCTTTTGCGGATTGATAATTCAGTTGATTATGTCTTTTTTATAATTCTTCTGAACGTCGTTTTAAATTACTTTTTTTATATAATACGATATAAAGTGTGCTCTCAAAACATTTATTAATTAGGATCGTAGGTAATACAATAAAGTAATCTAGAATTTCATAATACTACTATCATAAGACGTATCGAATATATCCAACATTTTAAAAGGTCGTATTTCTTTCAATTATACCTACATATATTAAATTATAGTATTAATTGTACATACACTTTTGAAGTAAAATTCAACTTCCAGGATTCATTTCACTGTGTTTATCTCTTTGAACACGTATTCACATATTACCACAGATAATTCCATAAAAATATCTGATATTAATTATTGCATAATTTAATTAATTATATTTCTTTTTATAATTATTTTTGACGTTGTTTGAAAGTATTTTTTTAAAATAATATGACATAAAGTATGCCCTTAAAATATTTATTAATTAGAATAGTATTTAACTTTGGAATTAGTAGGTAATACAATAAAGTAACTTAGAATTTCATAATACTACTATCATAAGGAGTGTCGAATATATCCAACATTTTAAAAGGTCGTATTTCTTTCAATTATACCTATATATATTAAATTATAGTATTAATTATACATAAGCTTTTGAAGTAAAATACAACTTGCAGGACTCATTTCACTGTGTTTATCTCTTTGAATACGTATTCACGTATTACCACAGATAATCTTATTAAAATATATAATATTAATAGTAGGTTATTCCAAAAGTTTCTTTCGTTTCATGAGGACATAATAGGTGCACAACATTTTTTGTTTTATATTATTTTGTTAATATTATGTACGATCCATTTTGTTGTATTATTACAACAGTTTCTAGTTTCTAGTTTCTAACCTCAAAATGATTTTATAAAGAAATAACAGATGCAGATTTTTTGTTTTACATTATTTTATTGAATTATATAATTTGTAGTAATAGAAAAAAATGGATCATACATAATTCAATAAAATAATATGAAACAAAAAATGTTGTGCATCTATTATTTCCTTGTATTTCCATGTACTTTGTAGTAATAGAACCTGGTAGGTCTGTATTTCAGTTTTTCATTCTTAATAAATTATATGCGCAAAATATTATTTGTTTTTATAGTCGATAAAGCATATACTCTTTTGTACTGACAACACTTTTTTGTACTTCTCCAATTTATGCATTGGTTTCACTGTTGTACACTTTTTGTGTTAACGTTTCGTACATTTGAATTAACCTGTTAACTGGGGAGTTTAGTTTAAAAAATCCCTTACGAGGTGCGTAGTTAAAATGAAATTTTATTGGAAATAAAAACGAACGCAGGACAAATGTTGCTATTATAAATTTCACGAAGTAAATAAAGCAAAACGATAAAGGATTACATTTTTATTCGATAAAAAATTAGCAATTCTTCGTTGAAAAAGATATTATTATTAAAAACTTAGAAACTGCCAAGAAATAATAAAATAAATCACACAAAACGATTCTGCAAATAGCCGATATACGTAGGAAAATACACAAACGAGGATGCATTGGGGAAAACATTCAATTGAATTTATAAAAATCAACACACTATACGGAGCATAACCGATATACCAAAAAGAATAATAAAAAGAATTAATTTTTTTTATAAAATACACAATAGTTTTACTGGAAGTATAAAGGAAACATAAAACTAAATATCATTTATATTATTTCTTACTAAAATTTCAAGTTTCTATAGTAAAAGGTAATCTTTCATTTTACACGACGAATATATACGTCAACCGCACTGAAATGAAGTTTTGCTGTGACGTATATACCCGTCGAACGCAGTTATAACTGGTTAACTATCTTATGATTAAATGACTATAGTTTACTTAATGTGATAGCAATTAAGATATTTTAATGTTTCTTTAACACGTTCCATGTTTGTCAATCATCATGGTTGATAGACTTATGGTGGACAATATGGTGTATGTTGACTATGGGTATAATCAATTTTAACACTTTACTGACCGCTAGCGGTTCTGACCGGCAGCTCAGGCGCAGATTCTCCCTGCCGCCGGCTCTGCTTCGGTTTAGACTCTCCAATATCATTCTTTTCGTTCATCGCGAACGGTAAGTTTTTCAAATTGGTATAAAACTGTGGGAGCTTACAAAGCAACGCAACTGACGCAACTGAGCAAGGTACCTTAGTACTAAATAACAAATTACTGCTCAAATAATGAGAAAGATTGCCGGCGACAAAAAGTTGATTAATTGGCTATCAGTCGGTAAGCGTCGGCAACCAAAAGCCGATTAATAGGCTATCGGTTGGTAAGCTTCAGAGACAAAACACCGATTAATCGGTTATCGGTCGGTAAAGTGTTAAGAAAATGTTATTAGCCCTCATCCTAGTGGCAATGAAATACCGCAATGTCAACAAAAATTGTTTTATTATAAAATACCTATCAATGAACTTTTTCTCACATTTTAATAATAAACTAGGAACCTATTTCAACGAATCAAAGATAATTTATAATCTATCTACCTACTCGCCAGACATGAATTCCCTGGAGTGTACCATTCGAGGGATTCTCGAGGCGGTGGTTTGCTTTAAGCCGTACAAATCGGTGGAGTCGCTAAAGCGTCATTTGATGAAGACATGGAAGCAAATTGATCAAAGTACGGTGCGTGCCTCTATAGATTTAATGGAACGTCTCAAGGCTTGCAGCGACGCAAACGAAGGAATTTTCAAAAACAATTTCATCTAACTAACATTCTATGGTATTCTGATTGTCAATATGTGTTTTCTTATTTTTCTTTGATAAGATGTAGATATAAATAACTCTATCGTGACGTTGCCAAATTTGCTGTTTTTACGCACCCTGTATATACGTGCCATTCAAAGTTCTGAATATTTTCACTCGTATAGTCATTACACAGTGACGAGGAAGATTTAATTTATCACGAAGAACAAATTCTTAAGATTATACAGGGTGTCTGGTAACTGGTAGTACAATTGATGATTCTACGCGAAAAAGGTTCCGTTTTTTTCTTTAGAAAGTCAAGTTTGAACATCCTTCCGATACACGTGGACTCAGACAAGTCTCAATTCAGTGAAGAATGTTTGCTCTTGGAGGCAATGACGAAGATCATCGGATTACCAGTCTATAGAAATTTAATTACAAAAGCACAATTACGTATGCAAAAGCATGCACATCATCTTCATCAGTTTTTTGAATGAATCAAATAAATAAAATTGCTGACGATTGAGCACTTTCTTTTATTCTGTGCTCTCGTCATTCAGATCATCTGGAATTGCCAACTGTTGGTAAGAACGTTTACTGATACGAACTTAAACGACAAAATTTTATTCTTCCTTTCCGATTTATTTTTTCACGTAGGATCGACGCCTGATTGCACCATCACTTACTAGACACCCTGTATAAGAAAATATTCGCGTACTTGTGTTTTTAACTTGAACTGAATAAACATAAATCCAATTACTTTGGAATTTGCTATATAATATTACATACGATATTTTATAATTAATCGTATCTCAATTTGTAATTAGACCGTAAAATCGTAGGTAAAATAGAGCACACTGGTCGTTGAGAAATTGATAGTTACTAAAGTTATATTGGATATCTAGTTTTCCAGATGTGCAATCAATATCTGCGTTCATATATACTTACACAGCTACTAAAGATAAACAATTAGTTTAATGAGAAATTATCATCGTTACAATATGGAAATTACATCCTCTTTATCGAATATTTTAACATCCAATACGAAAGTACTTTCCTGGCTAAATTATTTCCCATTCTGACAATAGAAAGCTTTGTTGCTGTGACATGTAAGAATCTCCAAAACAAATAAATGTAAAATTCTCTGCAAATTCGACTAAAAAATAAATTTGATAGTGCAGCTAGAAAATAAAGCTAATAGAGTTAAATTTCAAAATGTGTATCCGCGATTGTACAGTCAGAGGATTCAACTTCCAGCCAGACTTTCTGTTGATCTTTTATTTAGAGCGATAGAAAATAAATATTCCACAAGTTTTGGCATACTGACCTAACATCAAGTAGCAAGTGGAGAAGAATCCTGGACCGAGAAGCACGCTGAAAAGTCCGAGTATTCCCTGTGGCAATTCTGTGAGTAAAAAAAGCAGCAAGACTGCTAGCAACATCATCGTAGTTCTATCTGTTTGTCGCTCCTTGTCCCCTCTTCGGCAACTTTTCTTTTTTTCCAGCTGTTGTTCTTGAATATTGGTTAACTTTTGCCTCCTTCGTTTTGCTTCCAATAGAACTTGCAGAAGCTTTAAGCTGACGACCGTTAGGACGAGGCAAGGCAGAAGTTTTATTACCACGCTATAAATCCAGAAATTTAGTTCCTTCAAAATGTCATGATTTTCTGCCATTTCCGTCAATCGAACAAAGTAAAGGGTAGTGTTTGTCGTATTTCCTATTGAGAAATTTAAAAACATTTTTCGTAAACCAAGTAAATTCAGCAGTACATATATTGATTTAGATGTTGGCTAAATCGGCGTTGAAAGTGATTATGATATACATTTTAATGGCTATGACAAATTTTAAAATATCTCACATTTTCGTCCCTTATTAGTAGGCTGCGGATTTTTATGCATTTATGCGAAATAGGAAGATACAAAACTACACAGAATGCGTATAATATGCAAAACTACATGAAGCAGCCGAGATAGGTAGAGTTACAGTTTTTAATAGGAAAACCAAATATCTGTTTAAATTCTGCTTCGTCAGTTTTGTTTATCTATAATCTCGTACGTAAAAGGAAAAAGTGACTGACACGCTCATTAACGCCCACGCTAAACTCCTGTATCTAGAAACGTGAAACTTGAACAGTATGTTCCTTTTATGACGTAGGCATAGTATTTTTGGAAATAGGAACCGTAAAAAGGTAAAAGGAGATAGCATTTTTTTTTTAAGTGATATCCACATTTCACGCGTTGTTTCAGTCGGGAACACAAATTTCGACCTATCAACCTCTCGTTAAAAATAAACAAACACGTCTTTGAGCGTCTATCGAAATACATACAGGATAGACAATATACGCGTAATTTAAATTTAAAAGTCCCGCCATTTTGGAACGATGCGATATCTGTTGGCAATTGTTCTATGAATTGAAAAAAAGAAAATTGTTAGGATACTTTATCGAAGTAATTCTTTATCGAAGTAAAGTCGATAACGATGACCTTGACAATATCATCCGATTTAACTGCGCTAGACGTCTTCTTATGAGATTTTTTTTAGAAATAAAGCGTATGCCAATAGACTAAATACAATGGAGCAGCTAACAGACGTTTTTTGAGAAACGATAGCGAACATAGCTTTCGAAACGCGAGATGTAATGCAAAATACGGTTGATCGTATTTGTCGTAATTGATTGACTTCGTACAGCGTCCGCAAGCGGACATATTTCTGATGTTGCATTCCACACATAATTCCCAAGTATTATCAAATGACTTGTATTGAAAAGACTGTTGACTTTTTATTCTGTTTAAACATAATTGACAATTGTAAATTGTTCACCTTGTATGTGTATCTTATTTTTCAGTATCTTAGAGTCTTTATAATTTGTTCAAGAAGGATATTCTGTATGTTATAATAGGATGGAAGTATGTTCAACGAACACGCTTATCCCTTTGGATGATGTTCATACAAAATTACGTTTACACGTAAGTATATTTCACTGATAACTTTTTGTCAATAACAATAAAAATCAATCAGCTAGGGGAGAATCGTGTAGTACCGAACAATCTCTAAGTCATTTGTTACGTCTTAGACTAGAGTGGGTAAAAATCAAAATTTAAAAAATGATTTTACAGTGTAAATAGAGCTTGATGCAAGAAGGGAAATTAATTTCGTGAAATTCGATGATAAGGATTGAGATTTTGCACGAGTAAAAATGTTGTAATTTGTGGGAAACGAAAAATTATCATCCAGTACCGACCGATTACTTGATTAGTAGATGTTCCAGCCTAAATGATTAATAACGTTAAAAAAATTATATTTAGAGGTTAGAATACACGTTTTTATTTAAATTGTATTCTTACATACAGCGTGCCTGGCTTATCTCGAAACGCGTAAATATCTGGAAGAACACGAGTGGTACGAAAAAATGTTTCGGACAGAAATTCTATAGCATGGGGGAGCACGTATTGTACTTTTGTGTATTTGACCTTGCGATGACCTTCTGTGAAATATTACAGTTTTAGATGTAATACATATTACAGTTTTTAGGTGAACACCTCCGTCTCCTATTACAACATTTTCTTGAAGCTGACATTCAGATGTTTTCAAAACACTACGAAGTCGTATCTTTTGCACTATCCGCTATCAACTTAAAAAACAAATTCGGTGAAGCAATACGAGGAATCGCCTAACCTAAAAACGATTGCTCGAAACTGACTGATGGTTTTGGAGACATTAGAAAACTGCGATCTTGTGTTTCGGCAACGCCATTTCAGTAGCAGCATTATGAAAAGCGCCTTTACGTGTCCCTGTAATGTACATTGAGTTGCGCTAATACAGGCGAATAGATCGAATTTTAAAGTTCATATTTCGGTAGCGAATGATACAAAAGACACGAGTTTGTAGTGTTTTGAAAATATCTGAACGTCGAATGTAAGAATATGTAATAAAAATGGAGATATCCATTTAAACATTTTAATGTGGCCTTCGCAGGAGGATTCGAGGTCACCGCAAGAATATATTACATTCTTATCGATATCGTGCAATATTTTTGTGTCATTTATGTTTTTCGAAATATTTGTGTGATTCAAGATAAACCGGACACGTTGTATGTCACAAGGAAAATAATTAATATTTTCGTGATGTGTGCAGTGGACACGTGATTAGTCATAGCGTTCGTCGTTTTTGGAACACTGAAAGCCTTAGTAGCCTGATCTGGGTCATTTTATCTCCGAGGATTAGCTTCTAACCCGCATCCACACTCCGCTTTGGCCATTTTTCTTTTTTCTCCTTTGGTATTTTAGACATTTTTCTGCATGTAACGGTACAAGAAAGAAAAAACGAACATCTTCTAATTAATTTCACCTGTCAACAGATTGGTCTTTTGGATAAAAAGAATGTGGTCTGTACTGGTCGACATTTGATCGGTCGGTAATGGACGACAGTTAAACGCTTGGTACTTGATCACAAACATGTGAAAATGTTTTTGATTGTAACGTATCAGATTGACTCAAAAGTTTGTTTCGTTTTATAAGGAAATAATAGACTCACAACATTTTTTGTTTGAATGCAAAACGATAGCCAAAGGACGACTGAAGATAAAGACGACAACATTTGGCATATTAAGTTTCACGTTTGAATAAACATTATCAGATAAAGCAGCTGCGTGCAGATAGCGAAAGACACTTTTGGGACAACCTAATATATAATATACAAATAAGATTGTAGAACTATTTTATGGCCGGCAATTACACTCTGTTAGACTACATATAGTATACATAGTGGAAAAAGATCATTTACTTACCTTGGCAATAAAATATCAGCTCTAGAAAATAATTTCTAACATTGGGAATATCAACTTATACGCGTAACGTGTCAGAACAGTGAAAACAATGAAATAAGTGTTAGAGCTACGAAACATGTTACACAGAATTGTTATATCCATTTGTTCGTTCAAATAAAGTGCTAATATCTTGTGAAAAATGTCAGAAATAATTTTAGTCGATATTGTATAGCAGTCGGTACTGCAGGACTCTGTCCTAGACATATATATTGTTCATCCTGGATATATTTCATAACTCACGTAGGAGTGAAAAACGGATACGTTTTTTTCTCGAATGATAACCGTATCTCCATATTGGCTAAAGCTGTAAATTCGGCAGTCGACGAACAAACTCAGCTCATTAAAAATAAACCGTCACGTGCTCGAGCGTGTTCACACAGAGGTTGATAAACATAAATCACTAGGAAAACAAATACTGCGCTAGCGAAGCTGCGGCGGACAGCTGGCAAAGATATAAATCTGCATAAAGATCTGCAATCTGATAAGAAGGAACGAAAGCAAGAAGTTGACTATTAATACATGTCTTAGCCATTAATATATGACGTAATAAATAATTAAGATTATAATACACATATCGTCGCGTGGTATCGATAGTGGCGCGACTGAAGAAATGTAAATTTTAGAGAGATTTTTTTTTAAATATACAAAGATGTCTTCGTGATTCATTTCGACAACATCATAAGACTGACTTAACGCAAGAAAGCGGTTAAGATTGATAGCGGTATAAGTGGTAATTCCTTCGTCTAACGCGAAACTGATGGAATTATAAATATACCGTTTTGCATGGTAAAAATAGAACCACAGTGTAGATCTTCTATTCAATAGAAGCAAGATTGAAATATTTTTAGCTGTGCCACTGTCAATGCCACGCAGCCATATTAGTATTCTAATAGTTTAGATACGTAGCAAACAAACTAACTTATCGACGTCGTAAAGTTCCATTTCCTTAGCCTTTTAAAATTCTAGGTAATATACCTTGCGTAAATACTGTTTTCTATTTTTTTTTCTTTCTCAACTATTAATCTAATGACTCTGAACGAAACGATAATTGTTACTTTTCGGTTTCACGCAGGTCGTCGGTGGAAAGTTCTAGTTAAAATTCAAAACTGTGATCGGAGACGATCGCAGCATCTTTGGTCAGAGCCGAATGTAACGCTACGATCGATCCTACCACAATGTGGTTTATCCCTTAATTACAGACTACTTGTCCCTGAGAGAAATTTGAGATCGCATTTCATTGATAAAATCTGACTGAGTTTGCAAGTTTCAGTAAACCATAGAAATCCATAATAAAAACATCGTATATATCGGTAAAGAAAATCTGTTATGTTCGATTCATTTTTCTAACATGGCGATAAATTAAATTTCCGAGTTTAAACTGTGTGATATCAAAAAAGTTTTCGATAATTTTCATTGACTCGTAATTCGTTTAATTCATTGTTAATTGACTCGAAATAATTTGTAAATAATTTCACTCATCGCTTTTGGCTTTTTATTAATTAGTTTGTTTATAAACATAAATATTATATATTTTCATGCGTTGTAACTCGGCCAAATAAAACGTACTCTGAGTGTTTGAAATTACAACTGTGTTGCTTGTGTCTACTTTTGATTGGACTGAATTTTCATATATTTATTTATTTATTCGTAAGCATAAATGTTTCATTAGCATTTACTGTAATTTAGCTGAGCAAATATTACGATTTTTGAAATTTATAATCGTGTCGTTTCTCTTTCTACTTTTGATTAAATTCAATTTTCGTGTATTCGATTATTTATTTGCAAATACAAATATTTCATTCTCATTTACCGTAATTCAACTGAATAAATATTATCATTTTTCAAAATTACAATTGCGTCACTTTTGTTCCTATTTCTCATTCCATTGAAATTTCATATCTTACTTCTGATAAATCAAAACATTTTTACGAATTTAATAATGTTCCGGATATGTAATAAATGTTTGGGGTATTAATCATTTTTGTAAATTGCATTCCAAAGCTAAATTGTCATTTTTGACCTCGGTTTATTGTACTGAAGAAACAAGGGAAAAAAGCAACAGAATTCAATAAAAAAACAAAAATCTATGTAAAAATATTATCATTAATAAATATTATTATGAATAAATATTAAATTTATTATTATTAACTCTGCACCGGTCCTCGAATTTTTACATTTAATTCACGCAATCGTTTTACAAACACGTCTTTAACAAAATATTTGGCAAAGAATTGAAATGAAAAATTACGCTTTTACGAACGTGAGGAATTGGTTAACGAATTAGAAAAATACTATCGAAACGAAAACGACTCGAAGAATACAACTAATTTTAATAGTTACTGATTAATAACCTTATCCTCTATAAAAATTTTATTTAAATATGCATCCAATTTTTTTTTTAATTTTAATTTTCGTGATAGTAAAGAAACATAATGAATATTCAACAAGTTCGTTAAACTAAATTTTTATGACATTCTATCTTTTTTTTATCTTTGTTCCCTGACTTTCTAAATTGTTTTCGGAAACCTTTAGCTATAAGCTTATCGCTAAGCACGAAAGCGATCGTTTTACATCGCTATATTAGTTACCATATCCGATATGCAATATCGTAATAGTAGAAAACGTTTAACATGCAAAGTGTCTCAAGTAAATACTTAACGTACAGCAAATTATTTACATATGCGAGAATTTGTTATCGATGATAGTAAAATCTTTGATCCTTTGAAGCTCGACAGCTTTCTTGGTGCAGATGTAAATTCGCTGCTAGCTACTTCGAACGAGGAAATAATAGCCCCTTTCCTTTTCTACAGATACGTAGCATCGATTCAAGCAACTTTAAATAGATCTCATACTCCTATTTATAATGCTCGTTTCGAGCGTATAAGTAAAATATATAACGTTTAAATGTGATAGGCAGAGGCGTACAGTGGCGGCTAAGTTTCTGTGCTGTAATCACTATAATGTACTATACTGTAGCTACTCTTGACAAGGGTCAAATTTGAAAGAAAGTAATTTGCGGTGCAAGCGATGTTCGATAAAGGGGGACAAATATGGTTTCCTTCAAATTTTATCGTAATGATTAATCATAAATGAAAAAGATCAAGAAGCTTGTAATTTGCAGCGAACGAAAAATTGTTGGCGAACTGTTTAGTTAATAGATTTTAAGATCTAAGTGTTAATTGCCAACGTGTAAATTGGCGAAAAACATTTAAGCAGAATAGAATTTATTTTTAAGCGCGTCTACGAATGTCGCAAGTAAAACGATCGACACTTTCTTGGTCTTTCCCCTCTATGTGAACATAACCTATAAATCTGACGCACTGCGTTCAATCTTCGTGGAATGATTTCTTGCAAACGGTGCACTCAGCGACTTATTCATCGCAGTTTAGTTCCCTCCTTGGCAAGCTATTCTTTCCTTTTTCGAGCTTGCTTCCTCTCTCGGAGAGACTTTGGTTATACGAAAAGATATAACAAAATTTGGCCGCGACTAGGCGATTAAAATGTGGTGATCATTGTACGACAAGCATTTGGGAAGGTGTCAGGTTTGACGCGTAAGTAAACAGCAAAAAACCGAGGAATTTATGTATACCTGGTAGTCTAAAAATAATGTACGTAATATGACAAAATTATTTAATTATCTGGAAAATCAAAAGTCAGCTAAGACAAATTAGAACGTCAAACATTAAACGTCTTAGAATTCTAGTAATACAGAAATAATAATAAGGAAATCTTGGAATACGTTGCTTGTATTAGAACTAAGCAAGGTTTTGTTTTCCCCATCTACAGTGCTGTTAACTAACGATAAGGCGGAAACAAGCTTTAGCCGCTACTGTACGATTCTCCTTTAAGTGTACAGTACTTCATTTGCAGTATGTTAATTCATATTTTTATTCACTACAAATCTTCGCTTTATTCTTATTTTCAGTTAAGTGTCTTTTACAATGTTATTAATTAGAAAAACTATGAAAATGTTTTAGAATATCTTTACCATGAGACAGAACAATAAAGTTCCGTATAAGACACTTTGCATAATTGGTTACACGATATTTTCTTACTAAGCGAAAACGAGCTGTTGCGACCAAACTTTAATAGCAGAAATTGCTCATAAACGTTAAAAAGCTTTCAATTGTAAGATATATAAGTTCATCATTAACATTATTAATTTATACTAGTGTAAAAATCTCTTTCATAAGATTAATAACATTAATAATGAGAGTAATAAGAAAAGAAAAAATAAAGACGTTAGAAGAATGAAATGCTTTCATGCTCTGTTTCTGTAGCATATTTCTTCAAATGCAACATACTGATTAAGCAACTGGTATGAATACAAATAAGGCGCTTGTGATACTACTTTTATGATCGTCAGTAAAATGAAACAAAAATCTCTTGGTCACTTTCTGATGTAAAGTAATATACTTTTAATAAGAATATTCAAATGTAACGTAAATTATAGATTTTCTGATATTGATGAAAATTCAGAAGATTTAGGCATTAAAAGACTATATACATAATAGTTACAGTATACAGAGATATGTACAATAGTTTGACTAGAAAGAAAAATACAATTCTACTTTGTTAATTCACAGCAACATTTTAAAGAAAAAATTATGTTCTATGGAAATTGACATCATGAGATTATTCAATTTTTTTTGTATCATTTATTAACACAGTTAACCTTGCAAGGAATACACTTCTGAATAAAAAGATGTTATCGAATGATATATAGTAGAACCTCGATTATCCGAATTCCTGTTATCCGAACGATGATTATCAGAACACGTTGTGCGTGTAAAAAGTTCAATCCTCTGCAAAAATTTTTGTTAACAATCAAGCAATTTAAAGGACTGCTGTTATATAGTGGTATACGCGCGCTTAGGCATGAAATATGTGATGCTAAGAGGAGCACGGAGCAAATTAGCTACACTGAGGACACCACACAGGAAAAAGTGGAAGATTATATCATGACAGACGTAGAAGAAACTCTTCCTATATCGAATACAATACCAGGATTCGGTAATTGTGACGACACTGACATAATAGAATGCTTTCAATGTGATGAATCGTCTTCAATTGACCGTGATATTGATGTAATTTGCGCTTCGAGTAATGTATTGAAACATGAATAGAATGACAATGACGATATTCCTCAACGTTTTCACGTACTTGAGGCTTTAGAAATAGAACTAAGATGGCAGGTGAGAGAAAAGAAATGTAACTTCACCGAAATCTGGTAAAGAAATTCGGTCATTTGTATTACTATTAATATTTTTTTTTATTTACTATTTTGTTATTAATGTTTATGTTTCTTTTTAAAATACATATATGACGATGAACTTCAGGAAAGTAACTGTTCCATTACCCAAAAGTTTCCTTATACGAATACCTGTGTCCTCCAACTATTTCGGATAATTGAGATCGGATAATTTACTGTATAAATTTCGAGTACCATTGAAATACTCGATACAGATTTCACCGACAACTATTTATCCAGACTTGACCTACGCCAAACTTGACCGACATCATGCTTGATAGACACCAGACTTGATCCACATCATGCTTGATTGACATCATACTTGACTGACATTAGACTTGACCGATATCATACAACACTAAAATTAACCGATAATAGACTTGAGCAATAAGAAACTTGATTGACACCAGACTTGACAAATTGACTTAACCGATACCAGACTTGATCCACGTCAGACTTGACCGATACCAGACTTAACTGACATCAGACTTGACAAATAGTAAACTTGACCAACATCAGATTGATCGATGCCAGATTTGATTGGCATCAGAATTGACCGATAGTAGACTTGATCAACATCACATTTGATTGACACCAGACGTGACAAGTAGCAAACTTGACAAACAGCAGATTTAAGAGACACCAGACTTGACCAATAGTAGACTTGATCGGTAAGAAACTTAACCGGCACCACATTTCACCGACAGTAGTTTTGGCCAACAACTGCTTTGACTGGCGACAGCTTTGATTGGCAATTTTGACTAGCACCAACTCTGAAGGGTAACAGCTTTAACTGACTGGCAGAATTAACACAGAAGTAGGAAAGGATTGTTACTTATGTAGGTTTAATGCTGCAGATAATTGATAGGATTAAAAAAGCTGACCTAAACCTAATACCGTGCATAAGCTGGCTAGCAATTAAATATTTTGATTTGATTTTAATTAATTTACGGTAAGTTTGAGTGTAATTTTAATACAAATTAATATGAAATTCATGGTCTACGTTAGATTTGTCTTTGGTTTAGTCTTTTTAATCCGGCCACCGTAAGGCAGCCGGTCATCAATTATCCGCAGTAATAAATCTACGTGAATAAGTAAAAATTCTCTTTCATTTCCTTGTGCTAATACTGCCAGTCAGTTAAAGCTGTCGTCGGCGAAATCTGGTGTCGGTGAATAGCTGTCGGTGAAATTCCTGTCGGTGATTTCAATGGAACGCATAAATTTCATCTTTTCATGTAATAATATAACATGAATACTGTGTATAGTTACAAATTTGTTTTCTGTAATTTGTATCTCGACTTATTGAAACAATTCGTACATCAATAAAAATATTAAGATGTCTACTTAGGAACGAAAATGGAGATTAAAATGTAACTGTGATTCGTAATAGTGCAGTTTCTAATTACTGTAATCGTTAGCAAAGAATTATTTTAGACGCTAGATTATCTTTCCCTAAGTCACTATTTCAATCCATTAACATGTACAAAACAGCGTTGTCTTTGTAAACATTTTGCCTTTATAAACCTAAGTCATTTACCTTTTTTTTTTTTTTTTTTTTTTTAAGTCATTCTCAACAATTATTTATAAAAATATTTACAAATCTGAGGGGCTAATGCAAGAGTATATTTTCGTATGGAAAATATGCTTCAACATGTGCAAAACAACGTTATCTTTGTAAACGTTTTCCCTTTATAAACAATTTACGTAAGTCATTCTCAATAATTACTTATAAAAATATTTACAAATCTGAGGGGCTAATACAAGAGTATATTTTCGTGTGGAAAATATGTTTCAACGATCTTGTCACTATGCTATTAAAATCACTTGCTTTCAACTTTGCGCTGTTGCATATTAGATCAAGACATAGTGTAATAAATTTAATTTCAAATAAATGCAACAATCATCGTTTCGTAATTGTCGCTGCTCATTCAGTTCATAATGCTATTTTATACATCTGTGTGACGATGTATCTTTGCTACCATCTCTTTGTGTACACGAAGATGACAATTTAATAACCAAAATTACGGAGACGATGATATGTAAACTATATTTGATGATATGTAAACTTTATCCGTGATTGTAAATTATGTTAATCAGACGATCCATCCTATATAAAATATTCTATTACGTGTAAATCTAATTTGAATTTTTCTTTCTAAAGGCGTTCGATAATCGATCGTATTTAAACAGCGTTAAGAAAATATTAACGATAATTAGTCGTTGATGTTTCGCTGAATAATACAAATTCAAGTGATTCAAGTCAAAGACATGCATAAAATGCTACTTACCGATCAAACTTTCATTTCGAGACTTTATGCTCATTCCATTAGAATCCAAAACTTCTACTTGCTGTCTTACTTCTGTCGTGATATACACGGGTATACAAAGCACAGGACAGAAAATATACGCGATTGAAATCGCAAAAATAGTTCTCTTGTAACTACACCACTCTCTGTTTTGTTGCGGCCTTGCTACCGCCACGTATCTCCATACAGCCAGTATCAAAGTTAAACAAATTGAAATGGTGTGACAAACCTGTGGATATTACATTGGAACTCCGTGAATTTATCTGCATTGTTGCTCCTTTTTTGTTAAATCGATATTTTCCAATTACGAATCGTATGCTTATTTCCTCGATTGATTTATGTTGAAGAGAAAAATGTTTATGGCAGTAACATTTGCTATAAATACCGAGCAAACTTCCACGAGTTTCTACTTTTTTCCTCCCTGTTTAAATCGCAGCGAAACTTTGCAGAACTTTAGTTGGTTCCAATGCACGTATAGTAACTGCTTTGGTTAGAAAAGTTAGGTCAAGTATTTTAAAACTAGTCTACTGCTAATGTTTTTACTAGTTTATTACCAACACTAGTATTTTAATACTAATATATTACCAATACTAGTAACTTTAATATCAGAGTCTAATTTGAAGAAAATGAAATTAACATGAAATAAAATAAAGATAAATCATGTTGGACTGCAATTTGGTTTTTAATTAAAGAAGAAGGAAAATCCAATATATTGTATATTGGATTGATAGGTGTTCAAACATATAGGTCGATTCTCATCAAACAGCAAGGAAACGACGGTTCAGAAAGAATGCGATGAGCCATAAATACCAAACGATTTTATAGGTCACTAGTACGATAAACACATTGCATTATTTAACACGTATTTTCGAAGTAAAATTTTAATTCTATATGATAAAATTACCTCGAATCCACGCATTCTTAAGTCAGCCTCAAGTTAGTAAGTTAAATTTCTACCAAATGTTTTAATTTTGTTTAATTATGTATGTAATACACAGACAACTGGAAAAATTTGGAACTTTCCTCTTCCTTCCTTCGTAGTAATAAATTGTTACGTTTCGTGGAAACTTACAGTAGAAATTCCAACATCCAAACATCTATTATTTCGAATATTACACTATCCATGCGTTCTATTAATGGAACGAAATTTCTTGCTCGTGTTCTTTACTATTACACGTATTTTCTCTAATTTCCTGTTACTTTCCTATTGTTTTGATACGAAACTAATACGCGTGTAATATATTGTGTATAGTAGGATCAACGAGGAATCGTGTTGTATCGAGTATTGAAAGGAAAGGAAGAGATATTCAAATAGTTAGAAACACGTATGGAAGTGTTGCCAAAATTACAAAAATTTACAACGTTGGTAGACCTGTAATAAATGATGTCAAAACAAAAACGTGTAATTGAAAATTATCCAGGTGTTTCAGAGAGAAGTAGAAAAACTTTAATGCATATGAAAAATAATAAAAAGTAACAAATCCGAGGTAATGGGATGCCAGTATCTAGATATATGTTATACGTAAAAATTTTGAAATGTGGATAAAAATTATTATTAACATTTTAGGTCCTCATGCTGGAAAATAAAAGCTTATAGTGAAAATAACGATACGGAACCTTTATATTGAATTGAACGGAAAGTCCGTTCCGTTTTTCAGTTTCGGGCCAAACTGAAGAACGTGTTTCCTTCTTTACATGTATCGTTTTCAATCAATGTATGCACCATTCCTTTCGATAACTTTTCGCCTTCCGTGTGGTAATTTCGTCATCCCATCGGTGCGCAAGTGCTTAGTCTTCCGAGGAAAAGAAACGTTCCAGTTCGTTTTTGCGAAGAATGATAAGTTCTTGTCATTGAGGTAGTTTTATAACAAGCGAGACAAGCGATAGTCTGAGCGTGCAAGATCGTGAAAATATGTTACACGTGATAAAATATCCTATCCAAGTTGCGTCATCATTTTTGTCGTGTGCAGATTGACGCATTTGGTCTCGCGTTGTCTTGGTGAACCATGTTCGAATTTGTGTCAGATCGACAAGAAACAAGTTGTTCCAAAAATGTTCGTTTCACATTCGACTGTTAATTAATCGACAATACCAGGCTCGACCAATTGAATTGTGGTTAAGAACAATTGTCTAAACTCAGATCCATTTCGCTAAGAAAAACGGAACGAACTTTATGTTCGGCCCAATATTTCTAACAAATGTTTATGGCGTTAGAAGCGTTAGTTTGAGGCATATACAGACTGTAATTCAACGTAGTTCAATGTATTAACAAAATTTGATTTAGTAGCGAAAAAGATATAGGATTCATAAATAATTTAAAAAATATTACACTTTTTCATTTTATAAGGAAATAATCCGTAATATTCTTTGTTTTATATTATTTTATTGAATTATGTATGATCATAATAATTGAAATAGAATAGAATGAAACATAATTCAACAAAATAATATAAAACAAAAAATGTTGTTGATTATTTTCTTACAAAGTGAAAGAAACTTCTGGGACAACCTGATATTATTGATTTTGAAATATAGAATAATAATGAAAAAAAGGGACGCCAGTTCCATTACTCGAAACTCGAACGGTTATGCCTTCTCATTAATTCGGATACTGTAGGTTCCACTGTATTTTATTCAATGCAATCATCCTTCACTTTGAGAAAGGCTTTCAAATTTTCTAACAAATCATCGACATTTTCAGCGACGATTAATTTGCCTATCGGCTCATCAGACAGTTTATAGAATTTCCAGGCAAAATTATCTAAAGGCCAGGAACATGAAGTGGAAATTCGTATTCTTAAAAAGAAAGCAGTTTTAGCTTTCGTTATTTAACTAGTTTCTTGTTATTGTTTAATTTGAGCGCTGGGTCGCTTCAAGACGCAGCTCTCCAATTTATCCATCAAAGAGCAGAAAACGATGAACGATTTCTTTTCAAATGGAAACGAAACGAATGCCACGCTAATTTATGAAATTTACTTTGTAGATACGATCAATCGACGACAAATAATAACTTCCCCCTTTCACACGTTACAGAAATTCATCGAACCTCGTAAATTCTTTGTGCAACCTCAATCGGACTGGACCTTATTCCTACAATCAACAATCGAAGAAGCCAACTGCCATTCTTTTTGAGATAGAAAAGCTATACTGTTCCAAGCGAGAAGCCAATTTCCTCCGTTGGTTAATCACGAGCCTAACTCCATGGTTTATCATTAGATCTCGAGCATGCGAATCGCTGTAATTTACGATATATACAACAACTCGGCAAATGCGTTTTTCCTAGATAATTCGAAAAACAGACGCGCGTTCTATCGCCCGAAAGGTTATGTCGACTCATCATCAATTCGCGTACCGGCGATTGCCCGGCCTAATCGAACTTGTAAGCAAAAGCAATTTCTTAATGGAATCTGTTAATCTCGATGTTAATTAATTTAATCGTGTTAATTGTCCGTTACCTGAGCGAAATTCGAATGGAACAGCACAAAAATCGTCCATCCGTAGGTGAAGGTGTCCCTTCTTGATCGCCGATACAAATAGAGGTGAAACGCGTACGGAATGTAATCGATCATGACAAGCAGATCAGCCACGGCCAATCCCGTTAAAATTATATTGGTTGGTGATCGCATTTCCCGCCGGGTCAGGACAAGAATGTTTAAAATGTTGGCGATCGAACCGAAAATACAAACGAAAAGAGAAATCCAGCCGTGCAGCCGTGAGTAATAGGAATGAAACGACGATAAATCGCAAACGTAGTAGCTGGTCGATGCGTTGAAATCCATGATCGTCTGAAATGCACGAGCTATTCTTTTGTCTCTCTCGTCTTTTAACGGCTCTCGTCGTTGCTCGTCTGCCGGCTGGTCTTCGATAAGTAATTATCCTAATGGGATATCTTCGATGATCTTCGATGTTCGAGTATTCTGCTCGCAATGGTAATTTCGCGTAAACGAACGTGGCTCTTCTTCCTTTTCCAGGTACAGAAATGTTTTCCGAGGGAAATCCCTTAAATATCGTGATATCGATCCTTCGACTTTCGTTCTCCGAATTTTCCCGCAAATTAATACGATAACGAAAAAACGAGAAAAGAAGAGCGATACATTTTTGTACGTTTTGCTAATGCTGTTTAAATCATCAAGAAGAAAGAATTAATCGTTAAGATGAAATGATTAAGAACATACTTATGGACGAATATTTCTGGTACTTTGCGTTATTGTTAGAAACTTTCTCTCTGTCGTTTATTGTTCTTTATCTTTAGAACCGTGCAGAGAGTTATTTGAGAATTTGTTGTACTCTTGTGCTTAGTCCTCGAAGAAATCCTCTTTGGCCTTCCTTTACGACTTCCGTTCTTTTATCCTTGAGACTTTAGAATCTGCCGGGAAATCGCCGCTTATCCTTAATGATGTTCTTCGAATCAAAGGAAAGTTAAAACTCTGTGTGCTGGTGGATTAGTCAGCAGCATGTTTTGCAATTTTGATCTTCTCATAGGAATCGAACGAAATTATCATTCCATGACGGCTCGATCGAATCGAACAGTTTACCTTTCATTTATATGACCGTTTCTATTTTCAAATACGATTTATCATTTCGATCGTGCGTTTTCAAGAAAGACACTGGAAAATTCCTCTCGTTTCGTACGATTGTTCTAGCGAGCACATTTAACGGATCGACAGTTTTTACTTTTTTATTTACCCTTCTTATTAACAAAACGCAACTAAAACGCGAACAGTTAATACACTACGATTAATTTAAATTTTCATTTACGTAATTAAGTATCTTTTTTTTTATTTTGTTTCTCCTTCTATTTTGTAGCTGTTGGAACGATTGAAATTTAAACCGAATGGAAGACACACAACGAGATGCAACAAGCGAGCAATTGGAGAAACGAACGACGCAACCGTGACGGAGAACGTCGGAACCGAGCGACGTCGGCCAAGCTAATGTCGCCGCGACGCTATCCCATGTTGCAGCCGCCCCGAAATTTTAACGCAGACGCAGATCATTTCCCTGTCTCTCGCTCTTTCTCCCTTCCTCTTCCATTCCGATTTTCTCTCTTTCCCTTCCACCCTTAAGCTTCTATTTATCACGCGATTCATCTGCTTAATAATTCTTTGCCTTGTTCTTTTGTACATTCGTATATTTCCACATGGGCACATTCGTTTACGTGAAGGATAATTGCGCCAAATTTGGAACACCTGACTTTAAGAGCGGCCCAAAGATAGAAACATTCTTCTCTTTCAACGAAACTAACGTTAACACACCAGATATTCGTGCGTTAACCAGTTAGCTAACCTCTTGAAAAGTGTGTACCTAAAATGAAACCATCGCAGAGGACAAAGACAGAGGAAAGAACAACTACTTTGTTTACACTATATACAGTTTTTTCATAAGAATTAATTACACTCTTTTTTTTGTTCGTTTTGTTTCGCCTTGGTCTGCAAATGTTCAAAACATCTTAAAATTTACGAATATATTTTAGCTTTCGATAAAATTGCAATTTAAACAGTAAATTCGAACTGCTTTTTACGCATGACGAGTATACTCGTCGCAACACAAAATAGCGCCGTTTTTTGGTGACGAGTATACTCGTCCTAACACAAAATAGTGCCATTTCTTCGTGACGAGTATACTCGTCGTAACATAAAACAGTGCCGTTTCTTCGTGACGAGTATACTCGTCAAAAACAGCTAACTGGCTAATAGTTAACTGAGGGCACGAGCCTAAGTATCTAGATGTAAGAAATGTTAAAAGTGTCCAATCTGCCGAGTTATGGTACTTGATTAATATGCAACTACTAGGAAATTTGTAAAGAAGTCTCAAAGAACTTTATTTTCGAACGAATATCTGAACGAAGAATGAATATTTATTTAAATAAAGAAATCAAATAAACGAGTAGGTCTTGTTTTTCTATCTTATATCATATCAGAGGAGTGGAGTACCGACCAAAATTAATTCTGGTTTTCTTCACGTGATATTAGCACTTTATTTGAATGAAGCGATGAATATAACAATTCTGTGAAACATATAACGAGCCATATTGTTTATTCAATTATTTTCGTTGTTCTGACACTTTAAACGTACACGTTGATATTCCGAGTGTTAAAAATTATTTTCCAAATCTGATATTTTGTTTATTGTTCATTATGTTTATTATATCTAACCTATTAAGTGTAATTACTAGTCGCAATTTTGCAATTTTATTTCTATGTTATATACATTATAATATAAAACGTTTCCATGTGTTTGTCGTCCAGGCAAGACCGACCGATTGTCGTCCAGTATCGACCAATCAAGCAACTAATACACACCACATCGTTTTCATCTGCAAGTTCAATCTGTTGACAGGTGAAATTAAATTAGAGGATGTTCGTCTAATCTTTCTTGTACCTTTTCACGCAGAAAAATATCTGAAATTCCAAAGCACAAAAAGGAAAAGTAGGCAGAGAGGAATATGAATACGGCTTTGAAGCTAGTCCTCGGAAATAAAATGATCCAGAGACAGGCTACTGAGGCTTTCAGTGTTCCAAAAACGACGAATGCGAAGACTGCACACATGTCCGATGCACACACCACGAAAATATTAATTACTTTCCTTGTGATATATAACGTGTCTACTTTATATTGAATCAGACAAATATTTCGAGAAACATAAATGACACAAAATAATTGCACGATATCGACAAGAATGTTCTTTGTTCTTGCGTACTTGACCTTAAGGCAACCTCGAATCCTCCTGCGAAGGCCACGTTAAAATTTTTAAATGGATACCTCCATTTTTTATTACATATTCTTACGTTCAATGTCCGAATATTTTCAAAACACTACAAACTCGTGCCTTTTGCATTATTCGCTACCGAAATATGAACTTTAAAATTCGATCTATTCGCCTGTATTAGCGCTACTCAATGTACATTACAGGGTCACGTAAAGGCGCTTTTCATAATGTTGCTACTGAAATGGCGTTGCCGAAACACAAGATCACAGTTTTCTAACGTTTCCAAAACCATTAGTCAGTTTCGAGCAATCGTTTTTAGGTTAGGCGATTCCTCGTATTGCTTCACCGAATTTGTTTTTTAAGTTGATAGCGGATAGTGCAAAAGATACGACTTCGTAGTGTTTTGAAAACATCCGAATGTCAGCTTCAAGAAAATGTTGTAATAGGAGACGGAGGTGTTCACCTAAAAACTGTAATATGTATTACACCTAAAACTGTAATATTTCACAGAAGGTCACCGCAAGGTCAAATACACAAAAGTACAGTACGTGCTCCCCCATGCTATGGATTTTCTGTCCGAAACATTTTTTCGTACCACTCGTGTTCTTCCAGATATTTACGCGTTTCGAGATAAGCCAGGCACGCTGTATGTAAGAATACAATTTAAATAAAAACGTGTATTCTAACCTCTAAATATCATTTTTTTAACGTTATTAATCATTTAGGCTGGAATATCTACTAATCAAATAATCGGTCAGTACTGGACGATAATTTTTTCTTTTCCACAAATTACAACATTTTCACTCGTGTAAAATCTCAATTCTTATCATCGAATTTCACAAAATAAATTTCTTTTCTTCCATCAAGCTTTATTTGTACAGCAAACTCATTTTTTAAATTTTCCTTTGGTAAAATTTTCGAGCAACAAGAGTTTGCTAGAGATCTACTCTAGTCCAAGATATAAGAAAGAAACTTAGGGCGGTCGGTAGTGCACGAATCTCCCCTATATTAATTTTCTTTGTCTCCTAAACGTTGAACGTGAATGACGCATCTGAAGCGCATTCTTGGTGATCTCACTGAGAACAGCGGATATATGAGACCCATCTTTCACTATCATTCTTTCTTATATCTTATTCTTACACTATATCTCCTTTGTAATATTCGCTACAAAATAAACGTAATTCTGTGTCGTCATTCGTAACAGTATCATTGACACGTTCCGTTATTACGTACGTAACTCTCATGTTCCATATTAGGGATATACATATTTCGATAGAAAAATAATAATTACCCTAAGAAGAAGATTAGTTCAACCGTAAATTTCTTTCGAACACCGAAAAAACAAACGCGTTTTATGATAAATCACGCAAGAATATTTTGTAACTTGCGCTCGCTAAACAATTTCACTGTTTCGCTCGTCTCTCGAAAACCTTCATACGTTTTCAAACACGACAATCGACTACGTTCAACGACAAAGTTCCAAACGAAGCTCAAACTCGAACATTGCTTGTCTTTTATTTTTCACGAAATACTTGACACAGTTGCCGATCGATTTGGCTGGTTTCTCGCCAAGATATCTCAATGTTCCAAATTATTAAACACAGTTACTCCAGATATACGTAAATAATTCTGTTATCTTATTTCCTATCGCCCGATCTGGCTATTATTCGTGATCGCCTTTATTTTCCAGCATCGACGCTTCTATTCACAGCGTGATCATCCGAGATTTCCTGCAAGATGTAACGATTGAAGTGACGGCCTATAAATCCTGAATTTTATTAGACTTCACTGAATCTCGGCGAAGTTCAACTACGCTGCATGCTGTATGTTTTGGTCAGCTTGTCGATACCATCGCTCGTACTCGTTACCTTCGTCTGAACGTAGAAAGTTGCAGTTGCGACTTTACAGTTCTGAGCGTTTAATTATATATTTCTCTGGTGGGAAGTGACAAGGCGCTTCTGGCGCGGAAGGTTAATCATCAGATCATCTTCCGTGCAATTTCGATCTTTACTTTGACTACACTTGAGATAATTATACGCGCAACTGTAGGCAGAATTAAGTGAACGTTTTTCTAAAACTGAATAACTTTCTTTAAAATTCGATCAAACGATCTGATTTTTTTTATAAGTTAGAAGGAATAGTGTACTAGACGATGCGCGAAAGAAATTTTGGAAAAGTTACGCTTGTCGGAATCCTGCACTATTTTTGGAAAATAGTGCAGCTCGCTCTTTACGACTTTTTCATCTGAGAAATGAAAATTTTGAGGACACGGTTCGAAGATTTATTAATAATTCGTGAGTTGTTTGCATGTTGAAAATTTGCTCGAAATTAATTAACGTTTCGATGAGCTACAAACAGTTAAATATGGCAAGTATTATCGCTCATAAGTATCCAGACTGCAGACACTTTGGTCAATTTGTAGTATCAATATATGAGTATTATTAAAATATATAAATTAATAACAAGTTAATAATTAAAAACGATACTTGCCACCTTCTCAAATCAACAAGTTACTAACGGTGTATTGAGAAATCATTTCGTTTATACACCAGTGCTCAAAATATCATTGACTTGGTTACGATAGTCTTGTTCGTTTAAGATTTAAAAGTCTTCCTTCGTTGGATCAACGATGCGGGGATAAACAATTTTTCATATAATATGTGGTGGATGGTAAGACCTGTTGTTGGTTAAATTAATAACGAGACGAGTTGATTTCGTTAACTAAATTTACAGATGTTTTAAAATGTAAAATACAAAGTTAATCATAAGCATTGCTCTCTCGATGATATTCGTTATGATTGCGTGATACTGCGGTACTGATACTAATTGTTATGCTGATTAGTTAGACTGATTCGTTATACTTATACGCTTGACTGATCATCTCGATGACTCGATACTGATATTGATTTGCGCGACTGATGTCTGGAGAACATGGTCGTCAATTTATACTGGCCGGGGGGAGGGGGGGGGGGTACCAGAAGGTTTGAACTTGGCTCCGGTTGACGGTTACACGTAGCTGCGATATTGCTTTGTCTAGAGTTTGTTTATTACATTATCTGCGTCGTACAGTGTTAATCCTCTGTGGTAAAACAACTATGTGAGGTATTTTCGAATCGGAACGTCCTGTGACGTATGTGCCGCTACAAATAAATCTGTCCCATAACGTTTGACATTTATAAATAAATAAATTTGCTCTTGCGTATTAGTTATTAGAAATAATTATATCGTGTTATAATATTCCATCATATTGTTATTGTTATTGTTATTGTTATTGTTATTGTTATTGNTTATTGTTATTGTTATTGTTATTGTTATTGTTATTGTTATTGTTATTGTTATTGTTATTGTTATTGTTATTGTTATTGTTATTGTTATTGTTATTGTTATTGTTATTGTTATTGTTATTGTTATTGTTATTGTTATTGTTATTGTTATTGTTATTGTTAGGTTTCAATATCTTTTACTCGATACGTATGTTATTTTCTTTATAAAAATGCAAATGAAAGAAACAAAATGTTGCTTATCACCCACATGACTTTAAGCCGTTAATTCTCTCTTTAATTAAGCCGCTATTTCTCAATAAAATTACCGAACATCTGCAAATTATAATGTCGAGGTATCAATTTACTAATTAAGCATTAAAAAAATTCATATATAATTTACCGATATTATTTTAAGGCTACTTCATTCGTTTCATTACCTTCTTTTCACATGATTTTCAATCGTATCGTTGTACATTTGGATTTTATGTGTATGTGCCACATGGCTATTGCAGAGTAATAGGTGCGCATTACATGGTGGATATTCCCATTGTTCCCATTGAAATTTACATAACAGCCCTTGTGTTAACAACAGACACAGAATGGGGGCAACCTTCCTTTGTGACATTCATCACTAATCTTCTTAATCTCTCTATGCTAATAAACTCTATGCTTCGAATGGTTAGCAAAATGATTGACGACTCGAGGTATTTTCTGCTGACATACGCAGATTTTCATATTTCCATATTTTATTTTTGACATTTATTATATTTTATTATCACCCGCATACCAATATTTTATTACTAATTATTCAAATTAATTGCGAACAGCCTGTTCGGACAAAGGAATATTTGCATAACAGAACTGTTACTTTCCTGATGTCCATCTTCAAAAGAATGTTCATCTTTGCAAACTTATCTTTGCTTTATGTACTTAAAAAAAGAAGATAAATTTTGCAATAGCCATACAAATTATAAAATTAAATAAAAAGATGTTCATCTTTGAAAGTTCACTTTTGTTCTATGTATTTCAAAGAACATAATTTATAATAATAGCAATACAAATAATGAAATTAAATATGATTCGAGCAGCAAATTACGCAACTTTCTTAGGAAATTTAATTCGGTAAAATTGCATTCCCTTTGTGCCATTTTAGCTCTATTTTGAAAGACTGCAATACTTCATAACGTTGAGGAATATCATCATTACTACTATACTCGTGTTTCAATTCATTATTCGAAGCACACATTAGTGCATAACAAGCATAGCTAAGCATCACATTAGTATCATGGTCAATTGAAGAAAATTCATCACGTTGAGACCATTCTATATGCGTCTTTACCACAACGTTGGCGTTCTCATAATCATTGTATTCAATATAAAAAGAATTTCTTCCATATCTGTCCATATCTGTCCATATCTGTCGTAATATTATGTTTCACCTCTGCCTTTATGGTGTCTTTAATGTAGTTCACTAGTTTTTTCTATGCTTTTCTTAGTGTCGCACATTTGGCGTCTATCCAAGGAGCACATGCCGCCATACAACAGCAATCCTTTGAATTGCTTGCGAAGTTGTACCATTCTTTCGTCAGTAGCATCGTTGATCGTTGACAAAAATTCTTATAGAGGGATGAGCTTGAAATGTTCGGATAAAAGAGAATCCGGATAATAGGGTTTCGGATAATCAAGGTCATACCGTATTATTACCATTGCATACAATTGAATTATTTTTATCGTTTGGACGCCAAAGTGGACGTCGAAGTTTGGACGCTACATTTTTTATAATATTATCACAGTTAATTTGTTGAACATAATAATAAATGTACGATATAAACGTATATCAGACGCAATTACAATATATAAATAACGCTATAACAAATGACAGTCTACGTAATCGAGTTGAAACTTTCTACGTATTAACAATGTTGTAATTATGCAGCCATCTACCGGCTATTAATAGGTGTAAATATAAATTCTTTCCGACTGAATTCACATAAACGATACGGCCATTTAGATCGAAATATTCTCCCGCTCCTTTGTGGTTTTCCAGCGTTCGCAGACAAGTTTGTAGTCGTGCGACAACGCCGTATAGTCCTGCAGTAAATCGCAGCAACGTACATCAGAATATATTACAGTCGTCGCACCATAATCTTATGAATTACTAGTACATACCATGGCTGTCAGTAAACAACGTACACGGCACTCTATATTGTTTGTGTTTAATCTGAGGAGAGCTACGACAGAAGCCACAGAAACATATCTTTTAGAATAGAAGATAGGACGGGGGAAGGAATTTACTGAATCACTGATCTACGCACACAAAAGCTTACGCTCATCCAATCAGCCTTGTAAATTCCGAAGAAAACAACCTGGTGACCTCCTACTTTTTCTACATATATATTTGCACACCTTGTGCACATATACATGCAAATAAATTAATTTCCCGCCTTTTGTTAGGTTCTGTTTGTTGCACAAACTCATTTTTTTAATTTTGAATTTTACCCACTTTAGCATAGCAATTACTCAAGATGTAACAAAACAACCTAGAGCCTTCGATGCTACACGACTTTCCCCTAGCTGACTGATTGTCATCGTCATCGGCGATCAGTTATCAGCGAAATATACTTCTACATAAATAGAATTCAAAAACTAATATCAAGGATCCATAAACAAAATGTAATTTTGTACAGACGCCAATCTTAAGATTTAGACGTGTTCGTGATACGTGGTCCCAGTCTGTTATGCCAATCTGGGGTTAGGGGTTAGGTTATAAAGAGGTTAGGTTACGGAGACTCTAAGGTGTCTAGAATATACCAAGAGGAAAAATGTACATATAGGATATACACTACGTGTATAACTGATTGACTTTCATTGTCGATAGCTTTCAAACGAAATAAAACGGCAACAGTCTTTTCAATACGAGTCATTTATTCATACTTGAAAATTATGTATTATTTATAATAAATTAATACTATAAAATTAATAAATTTATAATAAATAAGTAAATAAATTATGAAAGTTATGTAATATTGCTTCTCATCCTTTAGGTGCTCGATGATGTTTGGTATATTGACATATGCTTTACTTTTGAGAAAATTCTATGAGAAGATGTCCGGCGCAGTTAAATCACAAGATCTATGCAATCTGGTGATATTGCGAACGTAAATTGCGCGAGGTCACCGTCATCGACGAATTGCTTTGATAAAATGTTCTATTTAAAATCGTGACTCGCTCTTGAACTGTGCTACGCTCTATGCTATTAATTTGCCACGAATCCGTGAAACAATTGCCAAAGCGGAACAAAAGATGACGCGTCGTTCCAGAAGAGAGAGTTTCAAATTAGTCAGTTATATATTATCCACCCTGTAGTATTATTATTATATGTGTTATCAGGTATTATAAGTACATCCTAATATAGTTAATGTATTTTGTATCTATGTGTATGCGTGCGCGCACGTGCGCGTATGTGTATTTTAAAGCTTCCCGATGCGGTTTTCATAACACAAAAATTCTTCAATTCAAATAAAATGCTAGCATCGTTCATGCCATTCTTTATGACATTGTAAGAAAGCTAAGAATATGTGCCAGAGATCCATTGTACCTATCGTGCGCCGCGTGAATTCAAGAAAAACAATATTTTGCGAAGTTATGTAACAAATTCGTTCGCATTTCTTAAAAATAGGAAACCTCAAACATCGTTACTTTTATATAAGAAGTACTTAATTGACGATGTATATATTATTATCCAAGGAATGAGTAACTTATTCGCATTATTATTTCGAAGCTTTCGTTGTTTTCTTAAAAATAATTCTTGGAATTATTTAACGATTACTCGTGAAAGAAGTTTCCCAAATGCCAAAACAATTAATATCCCAATGTTAACAGTCAGTGTTTCAACAATTTCTGATATTTATAGAAAGAAACTAATAATTATATAATCTGAAAGAAATTAATAATTTCTTCCGTACGATGGAAGAATCCCCAAATTTTAATAAACAAGGTAAAACTGCTGTTTAGGTCCCGTTTCTAACGACCTTCACCTTCACACACGCCATCAAAGTCAACCTCAGATGATCGCATCAATCTGCAGAAGATTTCAGCCGCCGTTTGTTCAGCGCTTGTTGTTTGTCGAAAAATTATTAATGAAATAATTTTAACAAGTCGAACGTACCTTATCGACGCTAAATACATATTTAATGAGCCAGCACATGGTACACGCATACGCGTTGTATACTAATATTATCGCACTTACGGCTCTGTTTGAATTTGAGGTTAGGTTTGTGTTAGATTGTTCGTTATCGGCTGCGCTGTTTAAATCACTAGTTAGCCTAAACGATTTACGTATTCGCGGGAAGAAATGCGAAGAATTCTAGGAATTGGGTCGAAAAAACACGGGAGTAAGTCGAAAAGTATTCCAAACTTCACCCGAAAATAGGATGTGACTTCTGCCCAAGTGTTTCGAATATCAACGCGGAGAAATTCAAGAAAGCGTGAGTTAACTGCCAGAGTAACTACGGACTTTCTTAACTACGTTATCATAATTAGGTTTGGGTATTTTTACCTCGCCTACCCTAACCTAACCTTAACCCCAATTCAAATGGAACGAAACGATTATGAACACAGCATTTGTACCTATCTTTGCACACGAAGCGTCAATAATTTTTTAAGAAACAAGGAGCGACGTCTAAAAACTTCTGAAGGTTACTGAGGAGGACGACCTTGACGACGTGTGTTAAGGTCAAGACCACTGAATGTGGCCCTAAACAGCAGTTTCACCACCGTATTTATTTATATTACTTACAATTTTGTCTGTTGCAGTCAACGTATACGTATGTAATACTTTTTTAATATTCTCTAAAATATTACATCGAGAGGCAAGCGAATTTATTGCGCAATCTAATACATACGGACGTGGCAAAAAATATCTTCCAAATATTTGGAGAACATGTTCCGAACAAAAGAAAATAAAAATGTAAAAGAGTAAATATAAGAAATGATTTTTGCGAATTTCAAAATTGTAACGTTAAAACAAGGTCCGATCGTAATGTACGAGGCATTGAGATATTAAATATTTAACTAAAGGAAAACACGTTTAATTACTGAACAAGTAGCAGAAAAAGTATGGTATTAACGAAATGCATTCTTCGCAACAAACAGTCGACGCGTCGTTGTTAATTTGTTTTGATGAGATCGACAATAATATCATCGGTTTCTCGACAGGATCGTAACTGGGGATGAAAAATAGCTTCTGTGTAAAAGCTGCAATCGTAAAAAGCAATGGCTATCGTGAGGTCAAGGAGCAGTGCTTACTGTGAAATTTGATTTTCGTCTTAAGAGAACTTTACTGTGCGTTTCATGCGATATAAAGAATCATTTATTGTAAACTTTTCAAACTAATTAAACGTTAAAACAAAATAAGACCATGGCGGTTGCAGTTTATAGCAAACAATTAAATAGATTAAGCGTAACTTCGAGAGATAAATGACCGGCAGTAACAAATAGCAAAAAATAGTGCGTTTTTTTTTTAATCGACGAGAACGATAGAGAGAATTAACGAATTCAACTGCGAATTGGTATCGCATCCGTTACGCTCTCTCTTTTTCTGACACGTTATGATTTATTTCACAAAACTTTCCGCGTGGTAGCAACTTTAGCGGCATGGGTTATTTAAACGTGACGTTGGATCAATTTTTCAATCTAAAAGGCGAGATTAACAGATTTAAAAGTGAGAAATTCCCGTCGCAAATCGTCCATGTATCATCGATTGAAGTTAAATATTGAGCACTCCAAACGTAATGACGGAAAAACATTAGGCTGCTGCGCATGAAACGACGGCTTCGTAAGTACACGTTTAAATTACTACAATTTTGCGCCATGTCTTTTAGCTGGAGTCGTACTAACGGACAATTGTCCGCAGACACGTGTCACGGCAAATCAGCATCTTTCTTTCACGGAGAATTCACAGACGACGATGAATAAAATTCGAGTCCGGAGACCATTCGTGGATTAAAGTCACGTTCACACTGACGGACAATTGTCGACAGATACACACGGCAGGGGAAGGGGAGGAGGGGGGAGAGATCTCCGTAAAAAGCACGTCCGTAGACAAGAATTTCGTTCTCCAAGCGAAATGTAAAACAAAAGACAACGTCTGCGGGCGAATATAGAAAGAGTGTGCTTTTCGCCCCGTTTGAGAAGCAGCGATCCGTATATGTATTGAGGCAAGGAAAGGCGAAAATAGAAAATTTGAAAATGCATGCTGTTCGTCGAAATCACTGAAAAGTCACGCACCACCTCTTCCTGGGTATGTCGTAAAGGTCAACTAAATCGAACAAAGGTCAACTTCGTTCTTTTTCATAGAACTATACGTTTTTCTTTTTATTCATTAATTGATCTGTCGTGGCATTCCCTATAAGATAACCTATAAATTAACCTATGTTTTTAGGTTGGGAAATTATCAGTATCGAACAAAAAGAATTTTTGGCAGGGTTGAGCAACGAATAAAATCATTAAATTTTGGGTTTCTGTTAAATATTTAACCGAACACACGTGTAGCATTTTACATTAGACAATTTTTTTCGTCGTTATGATATTAATTATTCATATTTCTATAACACACTATTTATTTAAAAGGCAGAATTTCGAAAGTTTAGGGTACTCTTCTTTGTACTTGAGAGGGTTCGACTGCTTGGTAATGGTCATATTTCTACAAAGATCAGTTTCAACAATCCGTGTGTTCTATCTTCAACACATCGATAACCAGATATACCCAGATGCCCTAATATAAATTTATTAACTTAGCCTGTTAACTGTCAGCTATATAAAAAATGTGTATACAGTTCCATTTGAAAAAGTGGAAATGACCTTATTGTCACCATAAAAAATTGAAGGTAAAAATTTTCTCTTTCACAGCGACATTCTACGTAAGACATGACAATGAGAATCTCGAAGTATACTTTTGCCCCGTCGCTTCTACAGACTCAGTGTTGTCATATCAAACGGCGCTCATGGTGGGACACCCTGTATAACGTTTATTATTATCCGCAGTTTTCGATATCCGCGGAAGCAATTTGTAATTTTCTGATAGCCCTGATTGTACTAATCGATGGATATATAGCTGTAATACACCGCCATTCCACTATACATTTTAACCCAAGTAAACATTTCAAACTCGACATTAACACAGAACAGATCATCCATTAAATCTTCCCTTTTCCTATTTTAGGTTCTAATAGCTCGAGCGAAACAACCATGCCTCTTTTCCTTTTTTTTTTTTTTTTTTTTTACGTGGAGGAAATCCGCACGGACGCCGCGTCGCTTCTGGGGGAGAGAAAAGCGGCGCGGTAGTGTCGGACTCCAACCGACTAAAACCTCCACGATGACCTTCCCTGTAGCTGTCGAAGGAGGCCCAGGAACTGCAGGTAAGCAACAAATACTGAGCCTTCCCCGCGCGAGTCATGATTCGTCCACTCGCTGGTGACGCGGTGTGCGGTCATGTTCACACCGTTGCACGTCGCAGGGGCCGCCGTGCAAGGCAGTCCGGATCCCCAACCGGACTGCTTGTCGGCCCCTGGGCGCTGAGTTTGTCAGCGCCTAAAATTGGATCCCACCGGGTCTCGTCGAGGCGCGTTCCTGCCGCGACCTCGTCCGCCGATCCTCTCCGGGTGAGAGAGTCCCGCTCCCTCACCCGCTCTGCCACCTCCTTCCCGAATTTTTTTTTTCTTTTTTTCTTTTTCTTTTCTTTCTTTTTTTTTTGTTGAAATTACCACGAACGGGACAGTGGACCAGTGCAAGTAATCTTCAAGATTACTCTGAGGTACTTCCCAAGCACCCCCTTCTCTATAAGCACTCTCAGAAAACACCACCACAGACACGCAGCGGAAGAACTGCTTGTCTGCTGTATTTTCGTCCTTTGCAAATAGATCTGCAAGAGTGAGGATCGAACTTGCGAACGCCTCGTTTCCGTCCCTAGCCGTAACGAGCGTAGCTGACTGTCCCGCAATGCCTCTTTGCTAGAATCCTTCTAACGTTGGTCTGTCATCCTTCTTCTTGCTCCTGCCACACACCTGCTAAACATATTTCCATGTTTTTTCATCCAAATCTCACAACCTGCAATCTCCATCCTCCTCACTCACCCAATATTTGCTTTCTTGCATTCCATTGTCTAATGTAAATCTGGCCATCCGTCTTAAACTTTCTCCATTCCAGCCTTGATCGAAGTACTTTAAAATCCCCTCTCCTTTTCATCATCTGTACTATCTGTTGTATCTTGATTTTTCTATCCTCTGCCATCTCTCTCTTTTGGGCTTCTCTATTCATCCCTACTAACTCTTCTTAACTTCCTTCTTAGCTCTTCTTAAGTCTCCTCCTCTTCTCCTATAGCCAACACATGGCTCCCTGTTCTCTTTGTCAACATAACCTCCTCACTTTCCTTCTTCTATCCTCCCCTTATTTTGCTTCTTCCAACTTCTTTCCTACTCTCTTGTGAACATTCTCCTGCAAGCTTGCCATCTTTTCTCTGTCATAGCTTCTGTTCATAGTTTCACCCTGCGTTTCCTGTTCGTGTCCTCATCAGATCCCTCTGGAACTCTTCTCTAATCATAATACAAAAGCATATACACTGGCGGTCATTAGTCCACCCCAACGTCTGTCTCAAGAAACTTTCAGTCTAATCTTGCACTCTTTCAATCTCCTCAATCCGAAACTTCCGGTCCGTACGCTAACACTGCCCACACCAACTTATCGAATGATCGTAACCTCATCTACCATTCCATTCCAAATACTCTCTTTCCTATCCTCTATACTGATCTCATAACTGTTACCGTCTTTTTCACTCTTTCCCTTATTTGTACTTTTTCACCTCCGGTTCTCATCATCCTGTTCCCTCGAGTAAGTAAAATCCCTTCCTCATTTTATCTTCTCCCTTGCCTCTTCTTCCATTTTCTTCGTCCTTGCTCCTGCTGTCTTAAATCTTATTATTCTACAAAAGGAACGAAAAACAAAGTAACTCTATGCATTTACTTACATCAAAAGAATTATGTGACTTATCGGCTAAAGAAATTGGGGATCTATAAATATTTGAAGAAACGGACAATTAATCTTCATCTAAATTTGAATAAATGAAGTTTCAGGTCGGAAAAGTAATTGTTCTATTATCCGAACAGTTTTGCCTCCCCACCAGTGCGGATGATGGAGGCCATACTGTAACGAATGCTCGTTAATATTTTGCATTGCTTCCACGGCACCATGTCTCAATTTATATTCGTAAAGATAAATTATTCGAATTTCATCGGAGTCCATCATTCACCTTCTCTTGTTGCTAAACAAACGTAAGCTCACTTTATTAACCAATACGAAACGTGACCAATGCTATAGGATATGGGCTTTAACATATCACGTGACATTTGATATTTACCGATGATCTTATTTATCGAAGATTTAGTTTAAGTAAAATGTGTCAGTTTGGGAGAACCACGAATTTCATGCGTGACAGCTTAATAAATTATATGTTCCTTTCGTGGATATCGAAAACCACAGATAGTAATAAATATTATATAGGGTGTCCCATGATAGGTGTCGCTTAATATAACTACTAGATGACAGAGATGATAGGACAAATATGTAAGGAAACTTTCATCACCATTTTTTATGTAGAATGTCATCATAAGAATGCAAATTTTTACTGTCAATTTGTCCATGTCGTACTAAGGTTATCTCTACTTTTTTTAGATACAAGTATGTATTCGTTTTTTTATTCACCACTCGGTGCATTTTTTCATCTTGTACGAGGTATTTGTGTTGGAAAGTGAGATATTTTAACTTCAATGTTGTCAAACTTATAGTATGAAAGACTTTAATATGAAATGTAAATTAAGACTATCGTAGGATATTGTATCAAACTTTTTCCTTTATGTTTTTCTTACTATCATCTTAAAAATTGGAAGTGAAAGTTTGTTTCTTCACAGTGACATTCTACATAAAAATTGATATTAAAGTACTCTTACATTTTTATCCTATCATGTACTATTTACTAATTACATCAAACAGTACCTATCGATGGATACCCTATATATTGTACATGCTGAAAGTACATACTTACGATGCAGATTAGTTTATGAATTAACCATAATAAGAAATCAACAATCGTAATCAATATCACGATTATAATTTTTACAAGCATATAATTTATACAAGTTCTGGAAAAACATTTACAGGTCTGTGAAAAATACATAGATGCCAAATGTATCTTTTACTCAAATAATGGAATCGTTATTAATAATTTTCATTTATTTCGTAATTGCTGCAAGTTGGAGCATGGGTGGCTACGTAGTCGAGGTCCTTTTAGGTTATGAAGTTATCAAGCAATTATGAAGTAAATCCAGTGTTGTTAATCGCACTAGTTGTCAAAAGAAATAAACGTGGGAGCGAGCTGATGTATGGCTAACGTTGGCAGCTCCAAGAGTTTGATTATCGTGGACAAATTGACGTATGGTTAACGCCAGAAGCCACAGGAAAGGTCAAGATGTGGGAATGAATCAGCGTATGGCTAACGCCCGGAGCGCCATGAAAGTGATATGCGAACGAACCAACGTGTGGGTAACGCTTGGAGTTGTAGGAAATCCTAATAGTACACCTCGTAACGTTTAACTAATCGGTACACCTCGAGCGGTAAAGTTATACCGGGTTGAACAGAAAGTTCGTTCCGTTTCTCGTAGCGAGATAGATCTGAGTTTAGACGAAAGCTATTAACTTTAATTTAATTGACCTAACTTAGTTGACCAATTGCTGATGAGATAACACTCAATTGAATTAACACAATAGAGTGTAAAACAAACAATCTTCGAAGAATTTGTTTTTTTCTGGTCAGATACAAGTCCACGCATGCTTCGCCAAAGCAAGACAAGAGTTTATGCTATAAGTATTAACCTCAATTTAATTGATCTAACCTACTTTATACCTAAAAGTTAGAAAAGAGGCAGTAGTGAAGTCAGAAGAAATCTATGCCTAACATGAAATTTTCGTGGATAAAATTCTTGTTTTCCGTTGTTTGCGAGCTTCGATAATCCAAGTCGAACGTACGTGCAATCTCCAAAAAAGGGAATTGTATGATACGAACGTAACATAAATATAAAAAGGAGAAAAATATATATATATAAAATATTATAGAGATTTACGTAATCAATTCAAACAGTGATATTTCAAACCGGAATATCGATGAAATCATTTCAATACATTATTAATATGTTTATAAATAAATAATTTAAATTTAATACCCGTGTGTGTATATATAATATACACGAATTCGTGCGTAATTGGGCGTACATATGTTTAATATTTGGTTTTTTGTTGTTTGTTTTTGAAGCCGCGTAGTGTTTTAAAACCGCGGGAAATTCAAAATTTTGAACTGTTTTTTATTACACAGTTCTTCTAGTTCTTTGTAAATTACCAAATCCTTAATGGTCCATAATTAGACTATTATTTACTTGTGTTAACTGTTTAAATAGGATATTATGTAGAGTAATAAATCAAAAATTTCTATCGTCTTAAAAGATCGATCAATTCAGGGTCAAAAGGAAAGAGATGTATTGGCTGATGTGCAACCATGGAAAATTCAGTGCAGATAACAAACTTCTCGACTACGAAACAATCGTCAAACCCACTTGGACGTACGATATCGAGCTGTAGGGCATGGCCACTAAAAGCCGCACAGCTGAATTAGGTGCTTTACAATCTATTGTGCTCAGGACCATAGTAAACGCATCGAGGTATGTGCACAATTACGAACTCCGTAAAGACTTGAAAATCGGTTCAGTAACTGAGGAAATTATACGCTTTAATGACAAGTACAAAACCAGACTAGACAATCATCTTAACGATCTAGCCAAGGAACTCTGTACAGATAACTTACCTATAGAACTACACAAAAGATATTTTAATGACCTTCTGCCGCATTAATAAAACAACACCTTTGCACGATTGCAAACAACAGTCACAAATCCATTACACTTAGAATTGTTATATGCATAGATACTCTGCAATGAGAGAGTGTTATATTATTTGTAATAAATAGACTGCGGATGTTTATGCAAATCATATTTTTACCATTTTACAAAGTGAAACTTAAACAAAAATTTGTTTTACCTGCTAAATATTGCAACACGTGCTTTACTTTGTGCATTTGATACATTTTTTAGAATATTCGTGCACTCTGCAAATTTTTGTGCCTCCAAATTTTTCCCAAATACGTAAACATCCACAGTCTAATCATACGAGTGTTATATCTACAATTACCAGTTAAAAAAATTTTCAGATGTCCTTATAGGACAAATTGTAAAATTCATTGAAATTAAAGAAATGAACCGTCTTAAGGAATACCATTTAGTGATCGATCTTTCTTTCTCTATCCGAAATGAAATATTTTCGTGGATTTCGTAGAGAAAGACACATGCCTAGGCTTTGCAACAGACAGACTGGAATATTTGATTAGACGACCAAGCACACGCAGTTAATAGCAGCCAATTTTTTAATGCATGCATTTTAATATTTTAAGAAAACTTCAATGGTTGTATATGGTTTGGTCAATTCTCTCTTTCTCTTTTTCTTTCTACCATACATTCAGTTCCTTGGTTTCTCGTGAAATCAAACGTTGTTTTGTGCAACTTTTTCTAGAATCTAATTTTGAAGTTTGCAGGCACTAGACGCTCCGCGGAGAATTACAATGGAGGAAAAAACAAAAAGGAATCAAATATCGAGTAGCAATTGTTTCATAAGCATCGATTGTTTGTCACATATTTCGGCAAGCACAATCATAAAACATTATAGGCCAGCGGTTCTCAAGCTTTTGCTTAGCACAAACTTATCTTAAGCTCTTAGGTACGATGTGCCACTACAGTGGCTCACTCTACTGACTAATTCACTTACCGTTTCAATTAAATGATTTTTTTCATTTGTCGTGCTTCACACTTGTTTTGCCCTCACAACATTTTATAACAGTGTTAACAATATACAGACAGAATATATAATCTTTGTTTTTGATACGCCAATGTCAGGTATCAATTGTTGCTTTCGTTAAAATAAATATACCATTATTGGATGCTCTTTTTAACATGCTGATCCATATCCTTATAATTTTTTAGAATCTTCAACCTCAAAATGTCGCTTCAAAATAGAAAACTAAAAGCAATTTGAAAGACGCTCAATTGTATTATTAATTATTAAAGTAAATTATTAAAGTTAAAATATATGCATCATGTTTTTAAGAAAAATTATAATTTAGCTATCAAAAACTTCATTGCAATGTGCTTGTGTATAGAACAGCATTATCCGTCACACATTGCAGTGGTGTATCATTTACGCGTAATCCGCGTCAAACTCTGTCATACAAAGAAACAGCCGCGCGCAAAATTCACCTCCTAAGAGGTTAAATAACTTTTGGTTGTTCCGGAGTTTTAAAATCTAACTCAAAATTTACATCCTTAATGCGCCAAATGTATACACATTAATATGTACATTTGATTAAAAAATATTATACAGTATAGCATATACATTTAACTAAAAAATATAAAATAATCATCTATTGTTCGTCAACAATCTTTCCGGAAGGAAGAAATTCGTTATAAATAATTCGTTATAAATAAATACACGTACTAAATACTTTTCATTAGAATAATACAATAACAATCGGAGTGTGTGCAGACTTCGTGGTCCCGGGAGTCCGTGTACAGCGAGTTGAGAACCACTGCAGCGTTGTTATAGGCAGTATAGTACAAGAAAAATGTTCAAGGAGGGAATTTGTGGAGGACTTATCCAATATGCTCTTGATATCTTCAGATATGATTTATATATATTAGGTTGTCCGAAAATTGTCTTTCTTTTGCAGACACGTCTTTTACAACGATGCATCTTTATACAAACATAAAAACCTAACCTGTCAAACGTTGTGATCTTTATTTTGATAGAACAAAATGGATCATACGTAATTCGATAAAATAATATAAAACAGAAAATGTTGTACATCAACTATTTCCTTATAAAACGAAAGAATCTTTTCGGACGACCTAATATATATATATATAGGGGTTGGACAAAATAATGGGAAACCCTCTTATATGTATATGTATATATGTATGATATAAAACAGGTGTTTTCATTATTTTATTCAACCCCTGTATATTGATGTACGAGTATATCATCAGGTTTCTACGTAAATAATCCAGTTTTTGTTTTAAATATTTAGAATTTGGTATACATAAGTATATACATATATGACATATACGACACATAAGAGGTCTTTCCATTGTTCTGCTCAACCTGTACTTTGATGTACGACTATATTATACATCAGCTTTTTACGTAAATAATGCAGCTCTTGTTATAAATATTATAATTAATAATACATATATATAATATATAATACTATAATTAATAGTGAATAAAATATAATTAATGTAAAAAATATAATTATTAACAATCTAACTAATTTTCAATTGTCTATGCAATTTTAAATTGGAACAGAGCTTTCCGCGGTCAGGCCAGGTCAGGCAGGTGTCAAAACTATGAGATATGCAGTATTGTTTTTTATCAATTGCATATTAGTAGAAGTAGTATTTTATTGCACTATCTGTACATTTCAATGTTCTCGGATATAATACACAGTACAGTCTAATCATATCAGGACAGGCCATAAAAATATGTAAAATAGCCATAATACTAATCATTAGTTTATTATTAATTTTGTACTTTTTAGTAATGATTATGCACTATTATATGTTAACCAAAATGTCTGGATACTACCGAGTAAATTACTAGCTGTACAAAAAACAGGAGACAGTTTAGACAGGAATTGAATGGTTTCGAAGAAAACATAATCTGTATGTATATGTACGTGTAATTAGCTTTGCTGTAAATGGACGCGTAGAGGTCACACGAAGGTGGTATATGTTTCCTTAAATGGAATCGTATAATTTTCAATGCACCAATCGATCCGTTTTGACATTCTCTATAACAAATTATTAAATTATTCATGTCGAAAAACCATTAGTTTGACTGATATCTCAACTTTTATTTTGTAAAGTCCATTGTTAAAAAAATGGGGAAAGCAAATACAAAGGTCGTACCTTACGCCCTTTCTTTCCTTGTATTATTTCATACGGCAGGTTCTACAAAATGAAAGCTATCGGTAATTATGCACGAAAGAAGCCTCAACCCCAATGACCTTGATCTTCACATATATTGTAGACGAGAAGGACCTGAGTAACATGCATTCTGTTGGAGGTGTGGGACGATCGTGGTTCAAAAGTTAAGTTAGATTAGATCTTTCGGAGGGCCAGTCATAGAATCTGATCTAATCTAACCTAACTTACATATGCAATTTCATCTTCAACTGTTAATATTGGAGAAAATGTAACTTAAGAAGTACCATCTTCTTTTTGTCAGAACTTTAGGATCACAATCCTCTACATATTCGAAACTCAACAAAATTGAAGTTCACGTCCACTTTTATGCATAATTACCGAAAAATCTGTTAAACCAATGACTTTTCGACATGAATAGGTTACTTTTATGTGAACGTTTCCTCTGGTCACCCAATTGTCTTGGTGGAGACCTACATTTACTGAAAGTAGACACTTTTCGAATAGAGTTCAACGATATCAATCTTAAATTTAGGTATCTTTTCGTTGCTACTGGATTTCGCATCGTGAGGATTAAATTTAGGTTATTCTTAAAGTGGGGACATTACTCGCTCATCTACCAGAGGCTGTTCGTTACGACGACACGAAAGAGTTTTTCGTCACTATCCGAACTCCCAGTGCTTGCTACGAATGTAGCTTCCAAAATATCTTATCTTATCCTAGTGTCTAGGAGAGGGGATGCTAGATAGCCTCACTAACGAGTCCTCTGGTAGGTCTCTTTTCGTCTTCCTCCCTACACGTCCTTTTCTCTCGGTCTTATTCAAACCTCCACAATCCATTACTCCGAGGTCGTCGTGAGGTGACCAGTTATGCTTGTACAAACTACCTACATAACTTTCCACTAACAAGGGAAAAGGACTCCAATTTGTCGACTTCGATTTTAATGAGCTTTTACAACTTGTTAGTATACAGGTCTCTATTGATATGTGTAAGATAATAGGTGTAGTTATTCGGTAACGTTAAAGCACATAAATAATTAAAGTTATTACATGTATGTAAATTTCCATACGTGGTGCTGGCACAAGGAACAGTTGTATGAATATTATTGAGGAAATATGACGAGTAAATACGTTACTGGTAATGCGAAGATCAATTTCTCGTTTACTCACGTCCTTTTTTTTTGTTTCCATCATGATAATAGAGTTCATGATTGCGGATGATAATTATCGTATGTACGATTTAAGCACGATATAATAAGTTTGTCTTTAAATTAACATTCTAGCGATGATTTTATCGCATTACTACAGCTCTTTACTCTCTACGTATAGTATTCGAATAAATCTTCATTCGAAAAAGTTTTTATTTGAATAAAGATTCAATAAAAACTTGCTTTTTATTCACGAACAACTTCATTCATCCGCAGTTTTTATTCCGTGTACAATTTATTCGAAATGCTATTTGAATGATGCCCAACCTTTGTGCAGACGATCAAGTGATAGAAGCAATATGACGTAGATACGCGTAACCTAAAAATACTTAGTTTTGCATAGCTTTTGAACCAGCAGATTCTATCGTGTTGGCAGCAATACACAACATTCAATAATACGACGAGGTTCGTTACAATATTATAATAATGGTACGCCTGAGGATTACGATCATTCGCTATATAATGTCTAGCCATCCTAACCTCTTGTACGCTCACGTCCACGTTTATGTAAACAGGTCTTGACACTCGCTAGGGAATACCGTTCGAAGATTGAATTGGGACCAGTTGTGAGAAATCAACATAGAGAACAACAAAGTTCGCATTCTTGCGAAACAGACAGAGATGAGTAGAGTGTCTCTATGACATTCGTAGCATGTCACACATGCACAGAATAAGAACGTTCTTGTCCTCCACGTTAATTTTTTGCGACTCAATTTTCTGACAGTTTCGTGTACGAAAGCCTAGAGAAATCTGTCGGAAAAATGTCGAGACCTGTTTAAATTATCGAGCTCATGTCCAATCATCACGGTTCTCCCTCACAGACTTTGCTTTTGGTGTCCGTTAAAAAGCCGTGCTTTTTCATACATTACAGATTTCGTGCCTTAGAACTTGTATTTCGGATTCTACACCTTGAAAACTGTACGATTTTCCAAAAAAAGACAAGAAATCAATAATCTGTTATCCCATTTAGGCTGGAAAGATTGGGTGTTCAGAGAAAAAGTTTACCCCAATTTGTTATAGAAAGTGTAAAACAAATCGATCAGTGCATTGATGATTACATGATTCCATTGGAATGAAACGTATATCACCTTCGTGTGACCTCTATGCATTCATCTACATAGAAAAACTAAGTACACCATATTATGACAGCCTGGATATCACTCACTTTCAGTAATTTGCATTCATAGATTAAAATTGGACATCCTGTATATATATGTATATGTTATCATAATGCAACGATGATGTAGTGTTTATGAAGTGATGAGATGAAATGAATGATGTGCACATGTATTATGCTGATAGATTATTACTGATCTTTGCACGGTACATCAAGCGAGTATTATGCATACGATCCAGCGGAAATTTTGGACTTAACGCTAGGATTTTCTATTTAATTTTCGAAATCGTGGTAATTGACATAACAGGCCCTGAGAGGATTTTGAAATTCAACTTTTGGGAGAGCTCGATACATTGTTTGCAAAATAACTCGATAGCTTACCCATGTTTAACTTGTTAAGCTTTCATGTACAATTATAATAGCGGAATATACATTTTCAAACCAGGCATATCTGTCTTACTTAAAAAAACGTACCGTTGAAACTCACCTCTACCACAAAATACATTTTCATTTAATCCGGTCACGCCACTTACTGCATATTATTTATCCTCGTTAATAAAATTTCGTATATTAAAGTCGTACCCATCATGATAACTAATGACCGGGTATCATTAATCTCGTGCAGCTATAAACGTTTTGTAATAACCATTTATAATGGGTTGTTTAGGAAACAGCTTTTCAGACCAAAAGTATCGACAAAGTTATTGTCTTCCGGGGAAGGAAGGAAAGTAATATCTTGACATGTCGGTGCAAATTTATATTTTGTTACATCCTTTTCCACGTTTCCAATTAAAACCATGCATATCCATCACCCTAATTTGCATAACCATCCTATCATCATCGTTCAGAAAATATAAGATTGAAGGAATCCATTGCATATACCGATGCACTTTTTTTTATCTTAAACAAATTTCAGATGTAAGAGGCTATTTCCATTTTGAGCGTAATAAATTTTGGGCGCTACTCTGAGACGACTCCTTCCCCTTTATTTTCCTCTTTATTTTCTCATCCAGTCTTCTCTTAAAACGCCTTCTCCAATGTTTTCTCTGCTCCTTCTCTCTGTGTCCTCATCTCCTTGCATCTATTTCTCAAATGATCTTACGTTTCCCTTTCTTCCTCACACAGCCTGCACTTTCTTTCTTCCTCCTTTGACCAAAATTTCTTGCTCTACCCTTCTTTTCCACATTCGAACCTCGCTATTAATTAAGTACTTTGGAATTGTCACTGTTCTCATCTTTCTGTTCTCTTTGTTATATCTGGAGCTTCTGATTGTTTCATGTCGTTCTTACCTTTGTAATCTCTTCCTGCCTCTATCCGTTTGTCTGCTTTATGGTGCTATGTCCTTTCCTCTTTCTTCTCTCTGTCTTCTGTGGTCGTACCGTCGTACCGTCTCTCTGAAAGAATGTTCCTCTCTTCCTCCCACTTTAACTTTTTGTTCTTCCCTTTTCTCATTTCCTCCGTACAACCTTCCAGCAATTTCTTTTCTATTTCTCTATTTCTTCTTCATATTTACATGCTCTGCTCGTTGCCTCTATTCCGTTTTTGTCTAATTTTGTGGTCTTTTACTGTATACGTTGGTATCCATTTGTCTAGTTCCAATATCCATCTCACATACTTACCTTTATGTTTTCCATTTTTTCTTGCTCTGTTCATCCTCATTATTCCAATGCTTCGCATTACTGACCAGTACATCAACATCCCTGTTTTAAAATGTTTATCAGATTCCTTTTTCCCAATTGCCAACACTTTCGCCATTGCTTCCCTGCTCGGCTGCTCCTTCAGTCTTCAGCATAATAGGAATTTGTACTCTTTTATTTCTTTTATACTCTGCCCTTCTCAGCTTTACTCTGTCTCCCTCTTTGACCTCCTTCCCCTGCCTGCAATCAGAATCTTGGATTTCTCTCTGTTCACTTGCAACTTCTTCTCTTTCAGTCAGCTCACCGGTTTCTTTTCAATCGTCGTACTTCTCAATTCTTTTTCTATTCCCACCAACAGCACAACATCGTCTGCATATGCCAGCACATGCACTTTAACCTGCTCATTATCATCCCTTCTTTCTGTATCCTTGCACGTTTCTGTACCAAGTCTGATGTGTACAGAGCAAATAGCGAGGGATTTAACTGGTAATCCTGCCTTGTTTCTTCCTTCGTCGAAATTACGTCTCTCCCTCGCTTGTCCTTATTTTACTTCTTCTTTACCCTGTACATTTCTTTTCGCGCCGAGATTCCATTTCTCTGCATTATCCTGTTCAGCTGCGTCTTGTCAAGTCAGTCGAGCGCAGCCTTCAGTGAATGCACTCTTAATTCTACATTTTACATTAATTCTACAAATTGTGTCCTTTGTTATTCTATGTCCTTTCTGTAATTTCATGCTACTTTCCTGTGTTACTTTAGTTATGTAGAACAGTGTTGATACACGTTAACATCTTGCGTACAGTGGTGTGAAGTATGAGACATGTTGCATCGAGCGTTGAAAGTGAAGAAAAGATGCCTGAAAAGTTAGGAAAAGGTGTGGAAGTCTTGGGTTGGAAAATTTGTAATGTCGGAAGATCTATAATTAAAGACACGAAGAACGAGAAGTAGACAAATTTTAATAGATATAAAAAATAAATATCTATGCTCCGTTATATAATAATGGTAATAATCATGGCAATAAATGAATGTCAACATCCAGATGTGTATTGCACATTAGTAATGTAAACAATGTTGAAAGTTGGATAAATATTATCATCAATGTTTTAACTTCTCATGCTGAAAGATCACAGTGAAAGTAATTACGAGAATTTATTTTGCCTTTTTATTTTGGAACGTTTACGGCATTAGGAAAAGGACCTACGATCAGATGGTTTGAGCCATAGAGTATAACTCAACGTAGATGAACGTATTAGCAAAATTTCATTTAGCAGTAAAACAGATGTAGAATCCAGAAATAATTTCAAAAATATTGCATTTAAATTATATGTAAATTATTCTCTGTGATTCTTCTTCTATTATTGTTTCTGAAACATAAAATAATAATTATACAGAGTGATGGATTTTATTATCCGAAAATCTCCTCATCCGAACAGCTGCTATGTCTTTCTATTAATTCGTATACTACTACAAGTTGCACTGTATATTGCATTTGACCTTGTAACTCTTTGTTCTTTTCTGTCATTTTAATTACATCAAACTTCTGTTGCTTTAGATTTTTCTACACCTTATTGGCTATAATCTTTTCTTCAGAAGCAGATAAAAGTTAGTGGCTCCAGTCTTAACTTGTTCGGATAAACGAGGTGCAACAGTAAAACAGTTTGGTTTTCCCTGAATTTTCATTCGTCGCTTTTACTTTAACTCACATTTGCTTCCGAGAGCGGTGTTTTGCATAAAACGATAAGAAAAAGCGGAGGAGTGTTTAATGAGTTTCATGATCCTAGATTATACCTCATTAATCTTTGTCTTATCATTATTTAAATAAGGCCGGAATTTAATATCTATGTAGGCATGTACACAACCGTTCAAATATGTATGAACGCATAGGTATTTGTTTGTAAGACAGTGTTATTTTATTATTTGCTATCTTTGTAGTTGTATATCGTATAATATGGTGAAACGATAAAATTAATTGTTAAAAACTAAAACGTATTGAATATTATGAAACAATTTTTTGTCTGAACAATCTTTTATTCACAAATTACTTTGTCCTTGAATCAGATGAGGGAGATTCTTTTATGCTAATAAATAAGTTCATTTATTTAGCATAATGAGATATAAATGATCATAATTGAAGGGATATGAAAAACATTTCATCTTAATGAAAGGCTATTTTATCCCATTAAGAGCCAAACAGTAATATAAAATATGATGAATAAAAGCGTAAATAAAACAAATTGTGTATTGTTCCCTGCAGATATAACAAATAATTAAGATAAAACAAATATATTCCAATAATATTTTTGTATATATTGTTATTATTGTTATTACTGTGCGTGTATATGTATATATATATATATATATTATATCATATTTATTTGATATATACAATAATACCTTTAATATTATTACAATCAAACTTGCACACTATAAAAGTCAAGGATATGAAGAAATGATCAAAATAATATAATTTATCATAATCCTATAAATAACCCTTCAATTTCTTCAAACTGTATACAATTGCAAGATCTAAGCATATGGGGAAAGAAACAATAATAAAAAAATATATGTAATATATATATATTATAATGTATTACATAATACATAATATGTAATATATATTAATATATAATATATAATATATATAATATATTAATTTATTCATTAATATAAATATATTTATAAAACAAATTTCAAGAATTTACTTCATATATATATATATTTTTTATATTTATATAAATATATTCGTAAAAAAATTTCAAGAATTTACTTCATATATATATAATATAATATAATTAATATATATATATAATATTTAATATATGAAGTAATAAAGCATGTATGAAGAAAATACATAGAATATATAAATAAATCATATGTATATATACATATTATATATATTATTAATATAAATATATTTATAAAACAAATTTTAAGAATTTGCTTCATATATATGTATATTTTTTTTAATATTTATATAAATATATTTATAGAAGAAATTTCAAGGATTTATTCAAGGAAGTAAATTCTTGAAATTTCTTTTCACGCCTACTGTACAATGTTAAAAAGCAGAGTTCGATAATGTAAATTAACAGCAAAAAAGATTACGAATGAAATATTGCGTTACCATAACGTTGGTCCTGATTGAATCAATACTGGCCCTTGCATGTTCTTAACAGTTATAAATGGAAAAATCGATCAGTGCAGTGGTTGTATACCTATAAACGGCAGTGTATAATACGGTGATTATTATAAAGATTAAATCGGTAATTTTCGCAGTCATAAAGTTTGTTAGTCTAAATTATCGCGATAGAGTGCAATGTATTTAAATAGTTAAAATTTATCTTAAATCATGGTAGGTCCTTTTGCTTCGGTTCTGCTTTATTCGATCCTAGCATTAACCGGCTACGTCCTCGTTGCGACGCGCAGTGAATAAGAAAACTCCATAAAGGAAATTTCAATCGAAGTTCTAAGTAAAAATAAGATAAAAGGGAAAAGTTAAAAGTGTAAAGAACTTAACTCGAGTTCTCTTATAGCTAAATATGTATTGTAATCCGGTTGCTTTCCATCGCGTCTCAAAGTTCTTTTCAAACTCTTCAAATTCTGTTTGCTAACGGCACGTGTCCAGAGATATTAAAAATACTAAAACAAATATGAGATATAAAATATTATTTAATACAAATAATAAAAAGAAATTTAGTAAAAAAAATAAGTGGGCACTTAAAACGTTCTTGGCGTTTCACTTGTCATTTTTATATCGAGAAAGTTAGTCAACGAGAAGTGACGTGAAATAAAAACGTAAAGAGCTGGCAAACTGCCTGTGAGGATAGAAGTTAAAAAAGAAGAAGCGCGTGCAGCTCTGATAATCTACGATATTTGTCGTTAATGTATTTTTGATGGAAATGATTCTACGAGTTTGCTTCGATAAATAAATAAAAGATTATTATCTATGCAAATATTCTGACGTTATTTACGCATGTAAATTTGCTATAATAAACCGAATTTACATCCCACATACAGGAATAACTGGCATATATTTTGGCACTATCCAGCCACTTGTTTGCTAAGGTAGAGCTAGAAATTTATATGTGTGTACAACGTACTTACATATGTACGTGATATTCCCATGAGAGGTCGGTTAAATGGAACCTACTTTATTTCTTATTACGTTATGAGATACAACAGTAGAATTATTAGTTAAACTCGTTAATGTTTCTATATATAGGCTATCTCATTTTAATATATCCACGCTCTTATTTCATAAATTATACATTGTTCGAAAAAGTGTCTCAAACTTATTGTGTCAAACTTGTTCTCTTTCAAGGATTTCTTGCGACGACCACCAGATTTATCCAAGTGGAGCTTTCCAGATCTCAAGGTGACCTTTGTGTTTGCAAATGGTTGACTTTTTTGTACATCATTCGGTAAAGTTCTTAATTTTATACAAAAAGATATTAAGATGCTTGTATGCTTAGTTTAAAAGGTGTTTCAATCTTAATTTCATCAAATTGAGTGCCTGGAAGACAAGGAGAACATAAACATAAAAGCACTTTAATTGAAATTAAAGTGCCTTTTCAACTAATCATTTTCCTACTCTAGTACTTTAATAGCAGTAGAAACAGTGAAACTAAATGTGATATGATAAAAGAATCACGGATTCCAAGTCACTTTAGGTTCTTAAATCTGCTAAGCTACATATCTTTTTTAGCAGATTTAATTCGCTGAAGTTACATTCCTTTTCTGCTTCCTACAATCTTAACTTCATTTCCAAGGCCTGAAATATTATGTTGTCCCAAAAGTTTCTTTCGTTGTATTTATACTATATTTATATTATTTTTTATATTATATTTATTTATATTATATTATATTTATATTATATCCGTTTTATTATATATTATAAAACGAAAGAAACTCTTGGGACAATCGAGTACTACAAAATGTTGAGAAATGTTACCATTGTCATTATATTTGTGTTTCAATTCATTACTCGAAGCACAGATAACATTGGTAACATGACCAGTTAAAGAAGATTCATCACATTGAAACTATTCTATCACGTCGGCGTTATTACAATCCGTGGATCTTGCTATGTATTCAATGCATAAAGAGCATTTTCTTCATCTGCGTTAACATTATCTTCCTCTTCTTCCTGTATGGTATCTTCAATGTAGTTCACTAACCTTTTCCACACTCTTCTTAGTCTCGCACATTTAACGCCCACCGAGACATATGTCATCGTATAACAGCAATACTCTAAATTTAATTGTTTGAGAAGTTGAATCACCTTCTCGCCGGTAGTATCGTTGGTCGTTAACAAAAATTCCTGTAAAGGATTGAACTTTTAACGTAAGAAACGTGCTCGGATAATGGAACGTTCGGATAATAGAGAATTCGGATAATAAAGGTTTTACTGTATTTGTAGCGGTAAATGCCTTAAGGTTGGTGCTATAACATTTTATACAATATACAATAAAATAAATAAATGAAATATATAATATATTTAAATATATTAAATATATTAATTAAATATATCTAATAAAATAAAATACAATGTTTACTACCTGATAGAGAAAAGAGAACCGTACGTTACGGTGTAGGCTACTTTCAACAGTCGTGATAAGCTAGGATTGTGCCGAACAAATTTGTTGGTCTGAAATATGATATTTATTAGAGGCAGTGCGTAGTATTGCTGCGAGTAAGTTTTGTAAGTTCTGTAGGTTTTTATCTCACGCATACAAAATTTATGTCACTATGTATTGATTCTTATAAAATCAATTATTTTACGCGATAATACTTTCAATATTACGCATCACTATCGTTATCGAATACTATAACAGCACTTAACGTTAAACTGAAAGCACCGAAAATCGGGTTGTATTATTGTCTGAAAATATTGTGTTTGGTAGATGTTTAAGACATACATTGAAGAAAGGTTTCATACGTCTACAATACGTCCTCAAAGCAATCTAATTGTAACTTATTATTAGTTGTAAACTACGTAATTTATAATAGATGGTCTTTAACAAACGAATTATTATGAAAATTTGTATAACTTAATAAATGCCGCTTAAGTGAATATCCAGCCGTAAATGAAACTAAAAAAATAAGTACAATAGCTAGAAACTATTAAATCGATAAAACTACTTTATTGAGATACATTATTACGCCTTCCGCTAACATAAATCAATCCTCTCATAGATAGAAAAGTTTGGGACATTTTACTTGTTAGCATGATGTTGATTTTCCGGAAGCAATCTTGCTTGCTCTTTACATTTTGTAGTTGCACTTTGCATTTGCACATTTACTTGCACTTGCATTGCGCATTTGTACTTTGCACTTGCACTTGCACTTACACTTGCACTTTACATTTGCACGTAAACTTGCACTTTGCATTTGCACTTGTACTTTGCTCTTTACATTTGCACTTAAACTTGCACTTGCACTTAAAATTGCACTTACACTTGCATTTGCACATGCACTTTGCACTTTACATTTGCACTTTACATTTGCACTTAAACTTGCACTTTGCATTTGCACTTGTACTTTGCACTTTACATTTACACTTGAACTTGCACTTGCACTTGCACTTTGCATTTGCACTTAACTTGCACTTGCATTTTGCACTTGCACTTTACATTTGCACTTGCACTTTACATTTGCGCCCAAAATTGCACTTACACTTGCACTTGCACTTTGCACTTTACATTTGCACTTAAACTTGCACTTACACTTACACTTGCACTTGTACTTTGCACTTGCACTTTGCCGTAACGTTTCATAGACATTGCAATCTACTTCTTCAGGTCAGACTTGGAACTAGGACTTGGAACTATATATTGTAATTGAACTGGAATTAAATAAATATAGTAATAGCAATAATAGTAGTGATGGTATAGTGATATAAAACATAATACATTATAATGTTATAATTGAATTATAAGTATGAAATTATAAGTAAATAAGTAAATATAATAGAATATAATAAATAAGTAAAGTACAAGAAAATAATATGTTAATGTAATAATGTAATGTAATCAATAAACTTATCATAAAATTGTTTAATTTTAAGATTGTAATAGACGAAAGTCAAACACAATAAATGAATATTAATACTAACTGATAGTAATGGTACAATATGGAGGCCATTGTTCGTACAGAAATAGATCTAAAATATAAAATATAACTTTTTACGGACCATGTAGGCGTATGAGTTTTCATAGCTTGCGTAGAAACAAGCTTTCGCCAAACAATTTCTCCATAAACAAGGAATGTTATATAATATTTGCTGATGTTAAAAAATATTGCATTGTTAATATCAATGAGATGATTTTTTAGATGTTGCTTTTTCCGTTAATTAATATCTTGTTAAAAATAATATCTACTTTATCATATGTATGTATAAAAAGCTGTATATACAATAAAGTTCCTACATCGCTCTCTTTGTGCTTGGAAATACCAAATCATTAAAAACACTATAATGCACCGGAAAATTTGAAACTTCAATTTTACAAACAATTTTAATAAAACTACAATTAATGGTGTCAATAAAAACTTTAAATAACAGAATTCAAATTGTATTAATAAATACACCTGGAAAAGGCTAGATAAATACATGACAAATAATGTATAACAAATAGTTTACAAATATACAGATATACGAGAAATATAAAGATTCATGTGTTTAATTACTATTGTGACATATTGCTGTTATTATTTAAATAAATAAGTAAAGTTACTTTGCCTGGTTTTGAAATTGGTAAACATTTTTGGAATAATTCATTTATGTTGGGGAATAACCATAATGATTTCTTGCATACTGTTGACAATAAATTTTAAAATGGAAGCATCCCAGACTGCGAGAAACTTTATTCACGACTTGATATGTAAAAGCGGTTTCGAAGAAATATCAGCGTTTATTAAAGTTTCACGTAAAAGCGATTGGAAGCGAGAAAGGGGAGAAAACCGTTTACCATCGCTCGCATAACGTATAGGTCTTCTAAATTTTAAATTCCCTAGTTTTCTTGACTTATCATTGTACTGCGCTGCATTATCATAGAAATTTCCGTAGTTTGAAAACAAATTAAAAGAGGTATTCAGGAATGGAAAGAAAAAATATACTTTAAACGTCTTTATAGCTCCAATTACAAAGAGCTGAAAGAACTAAGTGGAATGAGCAGAGAACATTATATGAAGAAATGTACCTTCCAATTAAACTGAAAAAATCTTTAGCACAATTAATATTTTATCTACCGGAAGCCTCTTAAATGCTTTTCGATGCGATCGCTTATCGACTGATAGCCTATTAATCGGCTTTTCGATGTCAACACTTACCGACTGGGAGCCTTCATATTTTATGTTCACTTGGTAGCAACTGTACTATAAGCTTTCGATATCTTTACAATTTTTCATCATTTACGATGGATCAAGATAATGAAGATGAGGAGTTTTATTTAGATAACTTGTCAAATTGTAGCTGCTGTTTGAAACTATTATACGAATATTAGTTTATAAGTAGCTCTACTACGTGAAATAAATATAATAATAGTGTTGTGATAATTATAAATACCGACAAAATTACACTGCTCTGAAGTAAAAGAAATGAGAACGACGTAATGAATAATCTCTCACATTTTGATTTTAGAGTGATAGAGCTTGACAAATGGGCACATACATTCCCTCGTGAAAGCTAAAGCCGAGCCGGCATTAGCGCTAAACCCGTGCCCCGCAATTAAGTTGGTCGTTAGTGAATTATAACCTCAATAATGAGCAGTAGATAAAGTGTCAATAAGAAGTAGGAAGAAAGCAATGGAAAATCAGCAGAATAAATTAAATACCACAGTATATAAATGATGACGAACTATGTCAAATATGTGACAAAAAGAAAGACAAAATCGATCGAACACATCTTAGAATATTGTAGAATGTAGTGAACTAAAAATATGTACAAATAAAAATAGCAGGCAAATTATGAAAGCAAACACTGAAGAGAATGTAAAAAGATTACAGTGATAGTTCATATAAAGTGAAATGAAAATTAGAGCAATTTGCCCAAAGTATTAAGATAGTAAACCTTCATTTAGGATAATGTAATAATAATTACTTACAACAAGGGTAGAAATAAGGCTGAAAGGGAAGATAGAAACCAACACTGTATCACAGAAATACTATCACTTATTTATGTACTTTTAGTTCTTCTAGTAACACGGAATTAGTAAATTTGTTTTTCTTAATTAACCATCTTCTTGTACATTTCTTTTCAATCTTTAATTTTTTATTTCTTATTTTTTATTTATTATTCTATCGATAATAATACTGTAGATGAAAATAATCGGGTATTTTGACACACCTGTTTCAACGTTGACATCGCACCACAAACTGAGAAGAATTGGTGACGTGGAGGTAAATTGAAACTAATGCAGATTTCATGAAACGTATCGATACATGCATTGTAATATGTATCAACATGTGTTGGGAAACTCAGTGCAGACGTTGCTTAAATTTCAGTCCTCTGGTGGTAAGATGAGAAATTACTGAAAATAGAACTTTTGGTCTTTTGCATTTATCCAAATCAGATAATTTATTTACATTACAAATACTTAGTAGCTTCTACCTATCTTAGAGCTGCTTTAATTAAAGAAATGTTCTTTGGGTGCTATTCTATCCAGTAGTCTTTTCTTTCGTTCAAGGGCTTGAACAACTGTTGATATACTTACTAAGCTCTCTGTTAATTTAAGGGCCTAGAAGGTTGACTAATGCATTCGCTTTGTTGTTTAAACGACGTATGCGACTATCTGGAAGAGAAGATGTAGGTAAATTTCAGACACGACTTTCTAAAACTCATAAATTTTACGTCCAACTCTATTTATGATTACAATAATGTTTACTTGATGGGATAAAATCTTGTTTTGTAAAGTGTAATGAGCATACCCTCATGGACGATGATACATTCTAGCACGTTTTTAGAATTTTCACCCATGCACTGATGCGATCAATGATTGTTTTTTTTTTATTTAATTTATTTTTCAACTTCAATAAATTTTTATTTTCTCAGGGAAAATAGTAAAAGCGGACAGTGTCGGTTTTATATGTATGACTACAACAATTGTACACACAGCAATATATTGTGGTCGGCATTAATATTCGGACACTCTTTAAAATAGAATAACTTCTTTCAAAAGTGGATTAAACATCTTGAGGTTTTTTTAGAAATTAAACGAATTTATTTATTAACGAACGTGTAAAAAGTTTTTGGAAAAAACTGTCGGAGTCGCGAAGAAAATAGTGGTGGTCGCTGCTTTTTAGCACTTTTTTAGATCTGAGTTTGTAATGAAATTTGAAACAATACGTTTCGTAGATTTGTTTCAATTATATACACGCTGAAAATTTTATCGAGGACGGTTAACATTGCTGTGAGTTATAAGTGTAATAAACCTACATTTTTCGTTGCCTGTTGTTTGTTTCCGTATTAACTGACTCCAATGAAATTTTCAGTACGTATTTTATAACAGTTATAAATCTTTAAAATGTGTTGTTTGAATTTTTATTTAGAGGTCCGGATGAAAAAATTATTAAATATGACCTTTACCTTTTTCTTTGCTATTCCGACCAATCGTAAATTTTCAAAATATTTTTACATGCCATCTAGTAAACTAATCCTCCTAACTTCTCAAAAGAAAAGTTTGAAAAAAGGTTCAATTTAAAAAAAGTTATTCTGCTTTAAAGAGTGTCCAAATATGTATGCTGTATTCCACCTTTACTTTTACTTTTATTTTTTCAAAGAGAAAATTCCATTACGCAAATTTTTATAATTGCTTAAATAATTATATGACTCTTGTTGTACTTTACAATTTAAAACACATCCACATTCACATTGCGTCCATTAAAATTTGATTTTATGATCATATGAATACTCAACCTACTCTCAGTAGTTTAATTTTCTGTCACTAGTTGGCGTATGCAAAATCTCAGTTTCTCATTAGGAGCCTTTAAAAAAAGCGATGGTTACGAAACCTGTTTCGTATGTCCATTCTTATCGATTTATTAACCTGAACGTTTTCTGTTACCGTATTAATTCCACTTTTCGTCATACGTTATGATAATACGCTTTAAAAATTTTCTTCAGTTTTCCTATTTGAGTAGGTATTTGTAACGCGATAATATTTTTCATAAGTAAAGCACTCTGAGTTTCGGAAGTCATATTTTTCGTGCTGGTTTGAGATTCTCCCTCTAGGAAAAAATTTTTTGGCTGTTTGTTCTTTCTACTCGCGCTCATTAACAAATAATTTTGAAATGGTCCGGATAACAATTTTACATTATGGTATACAGCATGTTGGACGCCAGAAACGATGGGGTCGGAGTTGAATTTTATTCAAAAAGATACTTTAACCATTTTACACAATNATACAAGCTTTTTAACGACTTTATAAGAACGATTCTTCCATAATTAATTAGAAAACCATTTCTGCAGTGGATCACTGTTGAGATTGAATATTTCACATCGTCTGATTGGTTGACAAGTGATTTAAAAGTGATGCGTTTAGGAACGTTAACTGTTGGTCTCGTACCTTCTACCTGTCATATGAGAGTTGAACAAAAGTGAGATTGAAAATGATTGAGTGAACTGCATATAAAAATGTACGTAATTATCCTTTATTTAATATAGTTGAGTATAGTTGAATATAGTATATGTATTGAGATAAGTTGCATGTAAGAATAGACTACGAAAGTAATAACGTAAGAAACAATAGAATATTATTACATCATTATATCTATGTGTTGCGATCAAGAAAGTTCCTTGCTGTATTTTAGCTTTACGGATAGTTCACATATTACATAATAGCAACACTTAGTATAGGAATTACGTATTAAAACTTTCATCTTTAAAGTTACTGTGTCTCTATTTCGATAAGGCTAAACTCTTTAAAAATTGAATCATATATAGATAATGTATTAAATAACGTACCATCAAAATTTCAAAGAAATTGTAAGAAAGTCAAATTACACTACAAACATCTTAAAAATATCATAACATCTACAGAAATCATAACTGTTATAAGATAAATGCTAAAAGTTATGGTATAAGAAGTAATATTTTTATTAGAAATTTTGTTTACGAATAACCATTATCGATGATGCAAATTTTATTTTGGTTGCTAGTAACCAATATAAATAAATAGATCTCCTTGGTCACAAGTTTGGCCCGAATTTTATTTTATTTACTGATGAGCATTATCGACGAGAATTAGCTTGTTTTATCATATTCGAGTATTATCAACTGTCATTTGACTTCATACTTATGGATAAACATAAAAACGGTATGAAAATATATTAAAGAAAGAATAGAATAAAAGTTACTATCATACAACTTTAACACAAGTGTTAATAAAAATATTATACTACAATAATTTTTATCCTATTCTTTATCTTACGTATTTTCAAACCGTTCTTTTTGCATAATAAGTAAGTTTTATAATTAAATTTTGTTATATTGTCAATGAATACTAATTATCAGTAATCTTGATAACAAACATAGTCGAATGTAGTTAAAAAAATTTTTGTCGTCGATATTGGTTGGAGATAAGCAAAAAAACTTTCCGCCATCGATAATGGTTATCGGTAACTAAAATAAAATTCGGGCCATCGATAGTGATTGCTAATAACCGAATACAAATTCTGCTCATCTATATTGGTTACTGGTAACTAAGATTAAATTTCCGACATCGATAATGGTTACTGATAGAAAAAGAAGATCGTAATCATTCATAATGACTATTCGTAATCGGAACAATTAAAAATTAATACTTTTTAATCATTTGATTTTTTTGAGAAATTTCTTTGAGATTCATCTTTATTTATATTTATAATTAATATCTGGCTTCCATTTGGATAAAAGCTAATACTTTAAAAAAGAAACGTTTAAAATAACGGTTATTTTGAATCCCTGATCTTAAGTAAGAAATAGCGCTAGGGCAAATTTACTTTCATTTGAAACGCCATTTCTCTATCTATTTATGGTGAATTATTATCGTCACATAATATCTTTTACAACATTATCGTCGATCGCACTTAAGCAGATGGCACAGTTTTTCCTCACTTTCCGTGAACTTTTTTGTTTTATTCCCATCTTTACTCAGAATCGGATTTTGCGTCACAGAAAAACCCTTTTCGTATTTACCCTTCTCAATTGCATATTTATGAAGTGAATTATTATCAATAACAGCTTTTAAAACATTATTGTCGATCGTAGTTAAACAGATGGCACACTCTTTTCTCACATTCCCAGGACTATCCTTTTTATTCCCATCTTTACACAGAATCGGATTTTATATCATAGAAAAATCCTTTCCATATGTATGTACCTTCTTGTTTTCTGTTCACTTCGTTTCTCTCGTTCGATCGAAAGTAATTTATTTTTCTCTTCTTCATTCGGTTCGCGTTATCCCAACGACGTTGCATTTTGTAAGCAATATCAAAAATTGTCCAGATAAAAATCTGCTACCTATTACATGAAAAAATAAAATTTTTTGTTTATACAGATTTAAATACTCTACTCGATGTCAATAATAATAACGTTATTTAACGGCAGTAGTCATTGTTGTTATTAATTATTAATCGTCTTTGTTATGCAAAGTGCAGGATACAAGTAATTAGATTACAAATTAAATAAAAATTAAATCGAATTAAGCATTGTAATTATAGAAGAATTTTAAAGCAAAGGCGGACTGTTATTAAACTTAACTTGAATTATTAAACAAAGTGTATATTTTAATGTTAAATAACGATGGACTAATTTAATATTAAATACTATAGTGTACGTGTGAAAATATATTGTTACGTTAATGTTTGACTGATTCAATTAATTTCGAAGATCTTTTGTTGTCGTTTATATAGAATCATATACAACCATTATTGACTAAATTTTCATTTAAATAAATATTTGCTATTTGGGCAAAACTAAATAGATTACTTAAAATACTGAAATTGATTATTTGTTTATCGATCGCTGAAGAAATTTATTTTTACACAAATATAGCACTTTAATCAGAAATAGTACTGTAAACTACAATAATTTATTAATGTAATTTTTAATAATATATGTTAACTATGATCAACATAACAAAATCAAATATATTTCTGGACAACTTGTTTGAAAAACATGTAGTTTCGAAAACAAGTCTATGTGTGATTCTGAAAACGATCTGTCTAGTGAAAAATAACCATACTCGTTTCATGACTTTTTCACTGTAAAAAGTGAAACAGATAAGATAAAATTAGAAACTATTTATTTATATATCATCATTTGTTTTCCAATGGAATTCAAATAAAGAATAAGATTTTATTTGCACATAAGAAATAATAATTGAATTATTTCTGCTATCATCTAAATCAGTTTTATTTAAAGAAGAAAATCCACAGCAAAAATATTGTTTCCACTTGATATTTAGTATTTTATAGACAAATAAAATTTTGCCCAGCACTTTATGTAGTTACATACATTGTATGAACTTGTTCCAAGTCAAAACCCGTTTTTCAATACTTTTATTGGCTCGTTTCACTTTCATAGCAGAGGTAATATTTTGTGCGTTTTATCGCATCTATAGGAACTTCAAAATTGCAGGAACGCATACATAATACGCAAAATATATAAAATACGCGCGTATTTATTATAATACTTTTGTGAATAAAATAAATTTTTACTTATACTCCATTTGTTTAATTAGATTTATGGGATAAGAATTTGCATAAATATCCGCAGCCTGCTTATTAACACGTTTTTGGGCTCGAATAATTTTGTAATTTGATTATTCTAATAGGTATAAATATTAAAATAAAATTAATAACGATATAAAATGCCGAAGTAAAACCTTAAAATTCGAGACTATTCTCAAATTCCGAGCAGAGCTAATTTGAAGCACAAGAAACTCTTTTGTGAAATCTGGAATCGATCTATCACATAGTTGTCCGGAAACTGTTAATAAAAGTTGATGCATCGTAACACAGTGGCATATGGCGGATCTGAAGAAAGAGGATTTTACTTTTACTTTTTCTTCTTGGAACATGAAAGCTGTATGCAAAACCGTACCAAAATTGGCAAAAAATTATATCGAAATGTCATGAAACGAATTTATTAATTCCTGTAAAACTGTCCATATAGTTTTTTCTTAGATGCTAATAAAGAAATAGATTTGCGTTCGAACTACGCAGTGCAGTCGACGTGGCAACATCGCAGAATGGATACGTTTAGACATGTAAATAGCGAGCGACTGTTAATTGAAATACATCAATTTCTTTATTAAAGCTAATTCGAAAAAGAATAGCATGTTATAAAAAATATGATGTATAATTGCTTCAAGTTCATATTAAGACTGTATCGTATAAATTATCTGACGTTAAGCAAAACGGTACAAATGGCGGCGACGTTGTCAAGTCTGGTGCTTCAATTAACCACGCTGGTCAATTTAACATTATATTTTCGCATTGCAATTATTTATATTAACATATAACTTTTTAAAACAAATGTAAATGACGTTAAAAATTATTATTATTATCTCCATAGCGACACACTACCTTTATATTTAATTATATTCAATTGCAATAACATAGTTAGCTAAGAATTACTTTAATAAAATGAACGAAGTAGAAAAATAGTCAAAGAACGAAGCTGACCGGTGTGAATGGCCAAAAAGCAAATTTCGATGGCTAAATTTATTATCTTTGTAGAATCGATCGGTTACCTTGGCTCATAGTTCAAGGAAAGTCGATCCCTTGTGTGAATTAAAATGACCCAACGACAACAAAGCGTCCGATTTATTTGACGTAGAAGTAGAAAATCGATATCTCTAGAATTACCTCCATATATTTTTCTTCGAGTCTTAAACTTCCATTTTCTCGTACCTTTGCTACGAACACAAACGAATTTACTTGTTACATCGCGTTCATTACTCAATTTTTAATGACTCTTACTTTTTACTCTAGTACGTCGAGTTTTCACATCTTCAAAGTTTAACTGCTTTATTTTCAGCTGAATCACTGTGTTTTCCTTGATCTCTTTATTCCCTGTGCCCCGTTATTCGAAGTTCACTTAAAACCATCAACGTCGTCTTCTGTTATTTGGTTATTTTTCCGTTATGTTATTCTACTGCTTCTGTTATTTTATTGCTTCCATTGTATACTTTCTGCCTTTTTGCATCAATATCCTTCTTAATTCTTTCCAAGTATTCTTTTACATACATTTTATATAGATCCTTTTTCATGTACGTCAGAAAAATGTCTATATCTTTTATCTTTTTCTCGTGTGCACCATTTGATCGTGTTTCCGTTAGTCGCCGGAAAAAGTACATAGGGTGTCAACAGATGCCGAAACTTTGACATATTTTGTTCTTCTTAATATCTTTAATCAATTTTTCAAAACTTTTCAAAAATCCTTTTACTTTTCGACTTGATATTACAAAATTATTAAACATTTCTTTTTAACTTAATTATTTAAATAATTTTATCTAAACTTATTTTATCTCAACAAATTATTAAATTATTATTTAATTATTAAAATTATTAACTTTTGTCTTATTGAAATACTGTTGTTCTTGCGGGATACATGAATTCTACACTTGCTTCATTAACTTACTCAACCCTCTATTTGCATGCTGAGTCGTTTTCGGCCAGTAATTTGAAGTGATCTTTTCATTTTTTCCATGTTTTTGTTTAAATTTTGCTTTGCTCAAAAAATTAAAGTAATAATAGAAATTATTGGATAATATCGCAGGAACATGGAAAAATATCCAAGAATTTCGGAGGATTTTTTAAAACACAAAAATCTAAAAGGAACTGCATAGACTTAAACCACCCAGTATGCAAACTACGTCAGTAAAAATAAGGTTACAGGCGGAGGGTTAACTATTTTCGCATGGATTGTTTTCTATATTTTTATTATTTATTATTATTATGTATTTATACGTAATCCTATCCTCGCGGCTTAGGATGGCTTCTGGTTTCCACGTCCATTTCTTCGATATATTTGTATGAGCTATATACAGGGTGTCCCACTAACTTCATCCATCCGCAATATCATCATCGTTTCAAACAATAAAGGACGATGTTACTTATAAAAGTAGTAGTGTCTAAAGAAATACATAGTATCTATAATAAGTAAATAATAAATAATATAATAATTATCTATAGTAATACCATAAATGATAATGATCTTTACTGATGGAGGCATAGAGGAGATTTAAAGGTAAAATTTGCTTTTCTAAATGGAATGTGCAATTTTTTACACTATATTTTGTAAGAGCTTCCCTTCCATTTTTGTGTATTGCATTGAGTGTGTCAAAAAGTCTGAAAAAAAAAAAGAAAAAACACGGTAACTTTGGGTTTCAGTCTCGCTATGAAGATAATTCTCAAAATTCTCGTCATGGCCATTTGATGAGGTCTCATTAAAATCAACGACGCAGATTTCACGGACACTGGTTTTATCAACAACAATTCCCCCAACTCCGGACTTGATCGACATCGGACTTGATCAGCGCTGGACACTTGATCGACACCAGACACTTGATCGACACCAGACATTTGATCGACACCGGACTTCATCGATAATAACGTTGACCGACCGAGCTATTAACCGATGAGGATAATGAGATGATACATATTCTCTACGTGGATAAAACTAGAACGCAGACTGATAAGTATAGTGTATAATGAATATGCTTATTTTTGCATAAAGAATTATATCTTGGCCGAATATTTGATACAACAGAGCATCTTCAACGTTTTTCAGGGTTAATCGACATTTCGATTTTAAAATCGTCAATGACGAAGACATCGCTTTGTGACAGATACGCCATAAGTATGGCATAAGAATATGCGTTGCGATCTATAGTTTAAGAAATTCTATTGTAAACCTAACCTATATTAGGTTGTCCCAAATGTTTCTTTCGTTTTATAAGGAAATAATTTTATATTATTATAGTATATAATATAGTATATAATACATTAGTATATAATATAGAAATAGTTTAATATTATTTTATTGAATTATATATAATCCAATTTGTTCCAATAGAATATTCAATAAAATAACAGAAAACCAAATAACACAAATAATATAAAGCAAAAAATGTCGTGCGTCTATTATTTCCTTATAAAACGAAAGAAACTTTTCGGACAACCTGATACTTTGCTCGAGCATGATGCAAACAATTGGTTCGACTCTGCGTCGATTATTGTTGTTGCCAATTAATACTGTTGCCGATGAAAGCTCTTGCCGGAGAATTGTTTTCGGTAAAAGCAGTGTCGATGAATTGTTTTCGGTAAAAGCAGTGTCGATGATTTCAATGGAACCCCATTCGTTGTACACCCGGTATATATAAATTTTGGTTTAAAGCTTTCTTCGTTACATAGTGGCAAATGAAAAATTGTTCGAAGAATCGTATGTTGTATTACGCAGAACACCCGGTATAGCTACAAATCTACCTTATGGTGAAGAATTGTTTCTCAACTCGCACTCACCGCGTATATAGACCCGCGTATCACATGTGTATTCCTTACACGCAAGCCATAAAACGTTATTATGTAGTGGAATTCACACCGCGTAGGAATATGCGAATTTCCAACTTTTGACGCAACAGAGTGAAGGAATACCGCGTTCGCCACGAGTACAAGAGTTTTCGTTCTTGAGAGAATGCGTGGGGAATCTATACAGAGTGGCCCATAAGTCACTCTCCCATTTAGAACTTATATAACTTTCTTTCTTTGTATATTTTTAAGTTTCCATTTCCAGATTTTGCAAGTCTGCCTTTTAGAAATATATAATGAAAAAACTTACAACGGAGCAACGAGTATAAATTTTCAAAAAGAGATAAGATCTGATTTGGTACTCTTTGTGACATAACGTCACAGCACACTGTAATCTTTATGGGATGCAAATCACGCTGATGAGCTACTCTTGAACTTTCAGTGCCGCAAAACTTAGTGTTCCACTTATTAACATAAGAAAATTTGGGGGAGGAGATGCCTGAGGTTTCTTATTAAACTTATAAAAAGTTTAATGCACATATTTCTATCAAATCAACAAACTTTATTTGTTATTCTAATCATACACTATTAAACGAAAACTACTAAATTAACAGAAACCAAATGCTAACCCATGCAAGCATAAATTCTTCTCATACACATTACATATACGTTACATTTCACATTCACACATTACATACATTACATATACATTTGCAACATAAAGAATTTATTCGTCAGGCATATTAATCTCATTTTTCGTCTCATTTTTTGACATCACATTGATGTCGTTTCAACCTGAATCAATCGTTGGAAAAGACGCAAACGAAACAAGAAATCGTGTGGTATTCCTATTTGCACTTCTAGCTTTATCCTTCGATGTTAGTGCAGGAGGTCCAACATAATCCTCCGCCCATCTTCCTCTGTTCGGTTTTCTCACGTAGATTTGTATCGTTTACTAGATACACAGGTAAATAAATATACATTGTTTACTAAAATAAGTAAGTTGCAATCAATATAACATCGGCATCTTACCTCGACACAATTTGTGCATCCTACCGAAAAGTATTGGGGAACCCTAACCTAACCCTAACTCTAACTCCCCTTACTTTTTTTATACATGGAGGAAATCTTCATGGGTATCCCGCGCCTTCTGGGGAAGGCCGCTAATGTCGGATTCCTACCGCCTAAAACTCCCACAATGACCATCCCGGATGCGTGAGAAGGGGAACCTGAAACCACAAAGGCATCCATCATCGGCCCCCTCGCGTATGGACTCGTCCTCGTGTGAGGGAAGGTGCAGACCCCCTTATATCTGTCCCGTGGGTTACGGCACATTGTGCATCCATCGCACACCGGACCCAGTCCTCCGGGAATCCTTTCCTTTTTCTTTTTTTGTTTTACGTGAAGAAACCTTCATAGTCATTTCGTGTTCTCTGAGGGCGGCGGGGCAGGGAGGAGGAAGGGTAGTGCCGGAAGGGGGACCTTAACCCCAACCTAACCGAAACCTAACCATAACTCTAACCTTCATTAAGTAAATCAAGTTGTACGCCAATCACCTGCGCAAAAGTCAGAATAAATAAGAAAAAATGCAACGAGCCACTGCTGTTGATGTCGCTTTTTTCTTTTATTACAATACAAAACATTAAGCGACAGCAAAAGTTTTTACGGACGTCGCAGCATAATCTTCTTCAAAATATAGGTTATGTTGTATGTTAAAACAAATGCCAAGTGATGTCCTTTACCAGTTGACATAACAGAAGAACTCGAAGATACGGTCGTACTAACGTATAGTGAATAAACTTTGAGTTATGATTGCTTGGCATTTTCCCCCTAATTATCGTGTCCACTGAGGTGAAAATAGATACACATTTGAAACAGCGTTAAAAAAATTGAGCTATTGATTTTGGAAGTAAAATTCAATTGTTTTTATTCGCTGCTCCATTGTGAATTTTCCAATTATAAATTTCCAGAAAATACATTTTAAAAGTGTATAAAAATTGTAAAATATAGAATAAAAGAGTTTAGAGTTATACAATGTCTAAACGAGAAAGTAACTTACAGACCACCCTGTACTTAAGATTTGTCACGTCAGAGGATTTGAGGTCGAAAGACAATTTGCGTCGCTCGTAAAACCCTTTTGTAGTTTCGCCCTATCGGATCACTAACTCTTAGTCCGTCGGAGTCGAATCGCAATCTACGGACTCCAGACATTTGATGACTCAGACGTTTTGGCAAATGTGTGTCATCTTCATGTACAGCGCAACGTGTCATTGTCGTCAGTTCATGTAACATAAACTACCATTTATTGTCACAAATGTACAACACAAAATGCAGTATAATACTAATCTTATCAGGCCCGATCAAATGACCGGTTTCAAAATTTAATTTAAAATTCTACATTCATCGTTATTTCTTTTGTTCATCTAACTTTATGTAAATTCTTATATTATCTGATGAATCAATTTCTGAATTTTTGTTAATTTCCGTTAAGCTCAAATGTGTTTTATAAGTTAAAAAAGAGGAGGCTAAAATATCGTGTACCAAAACGTCCACAAATGCCTCATTAGAAAATTATAACAAAAATACAAAATGCAACAAATACAGCAGCACTATGTCTTTTCTTATTCTGTATTAACTAACAATAAGAGAAAGGATATCGACGTACGTATATGTTTGTTGCATTTGATATTTTCGTTATAATTTTTTTGAAGATTTTATGGACTTATTTTATTGGATATTTGAGTCTATTTTTTAGAATACATTTAAAAGCATTTCTTAGAATACACTGGCAAAGTTCGTACACTAAACTGCGGGACACCTTGTGTAATTTAATTGTAAAAGCTGAATTGGTTTTTCCTTGACCCTCTTCAATTTGAAAAATGTTAAGTCTTATATAAATTCTCTTCAAGTCGTTTTTATTTGTTAAGTCTATCTCCCTAGAAAAATAGGTGGGATCTGCACAACGCGAGATTTCAATTCTTTTCTTGAGGTTCGAGTTGGCGAGGTTCAACCGGATATCATTTTTATCGCTAATTCAAATAAATTTTTTAATACATAGCTACATTGAATTTTATTCTTTTCAAACCTTGAACCACCTAAATGCTTCAGGTGGTATTAAACGTGTTAGTCAAAGAGACGAGTGGTAAAATGTAATGGTTAATGTATTTGAAAATCACTTTGAATACAAGTACAAAGATAGTGTATATCGGTCGCAACCGTTTCTCACTCGATTCTATCGCAGAATTCGCTGTGATAATTCGCTATGCAGATCGCTATAAGGACTCTCATAATGATTCGCTATAAAGACTGCTAATACTGCTCGTAATGATACTGACTGATAATACTCGATGAGGATACTGATACTCTAGAGAGCAGGTTCGTCTATTTATAACTACAGTTGTTATTATAAAAAGTTCAAATGTAATTCCGGTTGGCGATTACAAATAACGGTGATGATGTTTTGATCCGGAGTTCGTTATTGAAACTATCAGATCGAAACAGCGTTAACACTTTAAGGCACAACAATATGAGTCATTCCCGATTCGAATCGTCCGATGACTCATGTGCCGCTACATGCTCTTTCTAATACCATAAACACTTCAAGGTGAGAAGGCACATCTTCATTGTCATTTGCATTGTGATCTTCTTTTCCAACTAGAAAATTTAACACGTTAATAACAATATAGTATTTTTTCAAATAACAAAACTTCTTAGTACGATATTGGTGTAAATACTAACATTTTGGTAATTCTGCATATAGAGGACACGCCTGCCCGATTTCTATAAGCTTTAAATGTGTTGTCAAGGTCAATATTCGTCTCCGGGCTATGTATTTACAAAAAGCTTCAATTAAAGATCATAGTTGAACAAGCATGGTAAAAATGTCTCTAAACCAATTTGATCTGGGTGCGTATCATTCAATAGCCTTCTCTAAGAGAACCCTTCCCGTAAAATATCAAGTCACTACCCGTACTATAAGGGTAGTTTACAATGAAAAGCGATTTACTGTTTAAGCTCCATTTCTTTTGTTCTACTTAATGAAAAATTCTGAGAAAAATCAAGGATATTCTACTCGGTGGAGTGCACGTCTGTGAATTTTTCTAGAATTTTTTTACTGCAAAATCGATTTTTAAAAAATTCGGAAAATTTTCAAATGCTGACTTTATATCGATATTGACGTCAGACTATGTTTATATTTTTACAGTACTAGTAGTTGTCTTGTTACGAATATTAATGTGTAATTTTTCCAGATTTTTTAACACGTGGAAATATAAGTAAAAAAAAACATTAGAAACCGGTATTTGTTTATATTATTGCCTTAATCGTTCATGTCACCATGCTAATATTTTGACAGTTTTAGCAGCTTGTTACGACTGTTAACTATATATTTTATGACAACTTTTTCAGATTTTTTCCACCAATGCATCATAGGTAAAAAAAATTTGTAAACCGATTCTTCCCAATTTTCTGTACAAAGGAATGGCATACTCCTATAATCAACATACTTTGTACATTAAATGGTCATTATATGTGATTCTTATATTAAAACTGGTTATTTTTTTCAACAATGAGATAAGTTTAAATTAGATTATATGAAAATGCGCTCGCCTACTTCAGAATTAAGCGTAATCGTAACATAAATTGTATCGAAATTTTTAACACTTATAGGAAAAAGTTGTTCAGAATATTTACCTTGACAACATGTTCCAAGCTCATTGAAATCGGCCAGGTGCGCCCTTTTTTTTATATAAATACCAATACTTTTTCATCACCGATTTGTGGAGACCTATATTGCAAAGGTCAAATATTTATTTTTCAATTCCATCAAAATTTGTCTATTTATCGAGCCATCTCAGTACTTTCAATTGAACGTTTCTGTTTTTTGAAGCCATTGCATGGTGGATCTCTCAACGTTGTAGATTTTTGTAATTATTATGGCAGTTTCACACTTTTTCCTTTTTACTGCTGAGGTGTCTCTCGTTTTATTTTAACACGTTGACCGCCGACACGAGAATTTTATTTATTTTGCCCCGAGAACTGCGATACTCTGAAATATACTACACCGTAACATTTAATTCTCACAAAATATTACATCGTATTTGTGTATTTTAAATTAGAACCACTTTTCTATAATCGAACCAAACGACTCAAGCTTCTTCTATTTCGAGGAGTTAGGAGAATTAGCTTATTGGATGAGGTGCAACAAAATTTTTATTAATTAAATTGATAATTTGTTAATTAATTTTGTTCAATTAAAAGTAATCGAAATCGAGAAGAAAATGCAGATCGATTTTTTTTTCTGAGATTATAATGAATATTTAAACAATAAGTTTGGTAGATTTATGTCAATTACACAGGGTGACACATAAAAGGAAAAAAGTTTTTAATCATGTCTGTGCGCTGTTCGAAAAAGGCTCAAGTCGTCTAGTCCAATTTTAAAAAAATTTCAAAGGATGTCCGAATATTAACAAATTCACGATCGACGTTTCTGACGCGGGAGCCTCAGCTGGACACTGCCTACAATTTCCGTGAGTCCATAGCTGATAGCCCCAAGGTTCTGCTGTTAAAACGACAGTGAATTTAATCTATAATCATTCTTCTAATTTTTTTATCTATAACCGTTTGTCTTGTTCTATCTGGCAAATTCTCGTTGCAGGTAACTGGAAATTATCCGTCTCCGATCTCATCTTCCGGCTTCGAATCTTCTGGGTCCGTGGGCAAGAAACTGTACATGAGATTTCCCGCCCATACACTGTTTATCTATTTACATAGAACGTTGTACCCGGCAGAAGGCGTTTTCTTTATTTCACAATATCATTTTATTTTACAACATTAGAAGAAGCACGTACAAGTATGGAAACACCGGAAGCTACACGACAGTAGACATAGCGAGTAGCGAATTAAGTCCAACAATCGCAATAACATGATCACCTTGCATTCCTTGACCGACCATTAGGAGGAACAGGTCATTGACCGTACAGCGAAATTGTATCGCAAAATTATCTCAATTCGCATTTCCTGTGAATTCGTTTTCAAGCGAGGAATATGCTCGGAACTGTTGAAGATGATAACGCGAATAGAGGGAAGAAAAGGAATTTGCCAGATAACGTGAATTCACATCAGCGGCAAACAAGAACCGCATTTGAAATGACGTGATATCAGGTGGATGGTAAACAGAAACAGATTTTCAATTGATGTGAGTACTCGCCAGTGGCAAACAGAAACGGAATTCGAAATGACGTGAATGCCAGCGGCAAGCGGAAGTATAGCATTTACAACGATACGAATCCACGTCAACGACAGCGAGCGTGCTAATGTCAGCGACTGTATATCATTCACATGCTGAAAAAGTTTCCGTTCACGGAATTTATCTTATTTTAGTCATTCGAAAGAACTTACTAGCGTAGTGCCGGATGAGCACAGTGGCAGTCAACCTGTTAACGCTTGATACAACACATCTCTTCTTTGATGCCATTGTACATGAGAAATTATGCGTCCAATATCAGCTTCGCGCTAAGGAAGTAGAAAAATATGAGATTGCAAACAAAAAAAAAAAAAAAAAACAAATTTACAGGTTGAAGCATCTAAATCAAGCCACCTAAATATCTCGACTGTTATTGGTGACAGGAAGAAATGTGTCCGACTAAATTGGTACAGTGTCGAGTAACACGTAATTTGATTCAGTTTGAAATACATAGCTGTTTGATAGGTGGACCCATAGAGGTCATATGAAGGTTAACTGGGTTCTTTTTAATGAAATCACGTGCCCTTTACTCTACGTACCACCTACTGGAGCTTCTTAATCGCGTACAATAACCTATGGTTCAAGGTCATTCAAGATCGCCAAAGGTCAACTCAACGGTAAAAATCAATAAAAGGAAATAATTCAACTTATGTAAGAGGTCGAATATTGAATTCTATCTATTGGTGGTCCATTAATTTACCAATACACTGCTACTTTTTAAACATTCAAAGTGATGACCTTAAGCACCGACGAATGACCTAAAGCGATGCAAGAGGTGAATATCACGGCGTATGGAATTTCGTTCGGATTAATCGCTGGGCGATCCATTGTTACGCACCCTTTTCATCTCTTCTCTGGCTGTCGAAATTTCACTATACACTTGCTGCTTTAATTTTCATCATAAATAAAAATCTGCGACTAATCTTGAACGTAAATACGATACGCTGTGATATCCCTCTTTAAAGTATCGCTTTAGGGCATGCATGGTGGAGGTCATCTCTTTGAATATTTAAAGTAGCAGAGTACCGATATATATTAGTAAATTGTCATCGTATAAAATAACGTGTCCGATCACCTACATAAAGTAAATTATTTTCCCTTGCCACTGTCCTTGAGCGACCTTAAATGACCTTGAGCCATAGGTGATTGTACGCGTTTTAAAACGCCCTAGATGGTACGAGAGAAACCATTCCATTTTCTATTTTATATTGTACATCGCGTGTTATTCCATTTCAAAGAATTAAGTTGACCTTTATACGACCTTTACGTGTCCACCTATCAAAAAACTATTTACATAAAATTAAGCGCCTCTCGATACCGTGCCAGTTCGTACTGACACGTCTTTTTCTACTTTCTGTATGATAGTAGAGGGCACCAACAGAAACTATTGTTTATCTAATAAAACGTTTGGATAGTGGTACATTCGAATACCAAATTTTTGGCCAGTGGAGGTTCCATTATATTTGCCATGAGATACGATATATGTAAATCTATCGAATTGGAAAAAATTATACAACTATACAATTGTAAAGAACATGTAAGTGTAATGCACATGTTTTTTGTCAAAAAAAAGAAAAATATGGTTACGGGCTTTGTAGCTTGTTCGTAGTTTTTGTAAGTTATGCGCTCATTGATCATAGAAATGGAATTTCTTTCGTAAGTACAGAGACTTGTTACGTCCATCGAGAGACTTTAAAACATTCCTCTTCGCTCGGTATTTTAAATTAATGTAGTGAAATGTAATATAATATAGCATAATATAATATAACTTAATACAATACCGTGTAATATAATATAACGTGTTATGATATTATAACGTAATATAATAAGCGTAATATAATACAACAAAATACAATACACCGTAATGCAATATAACGTAATACAATACCACGTAATATAATATAATGTAGTATAATATAACGTGTTATAATATAATAATATAATATAATATAACGTAATACAATACCACGTAATATAATATAATATAACGCGATATGATATAACGTAATATAACATAACCTGATATATTATAACGTGATATGATATAATGTAATGTAATATAATATAACGTAATATAATATAACGTGATATGATATAACGTAATATAACATAACCTGATATATTATAACGTGATATGATATAATGTAATGTAATATAATATAACGTAATATAATATGATATAACGTAATACAATACCGCATATAAAATACGTATGATGCTAGCGAAGTGACAAATTTGATAACTAATCGCAAGGATTAATCAAAGAGGTTAAAAAGTAAATATCGGTAGATATCGTAATGTGTAACTTATGGTCGTTGTGTTTTTTCTTAAACCAAGAACGTGGATTTTATTCAACACGTGTATATATAGGTGATTATAGAGGCCGAAAGGGTTAGAAGCTTGCTGAAAATGATTTCTTTCTGGATCAATATATCAACCTACGTTGCACATCGACGTTTCTGTCGAAGAGGTTCGTTCCAAATTTCCCATATACGATAAAACAACCCAGTTTTATAATACGGCATACATATGCTGATTTCAATACCATAATACAATAATGATTTGATTCTATACGAGTATAATTATTGCTCACTGATAATAGGGAAAGAAGTAACGACAGTGTTTTCATTTCATTCTATATATATGTAGGCACGTTTGCTTTACCTTGATCCATTTGTAGCAACACCATGTGAATGTATACAAATACAGTCGGCAAAATCTTTGGCAATAATTTTTTATATTATCAGCTGATGCGTTAATGAATATTCATATTTTTAAACTCCTAAATCTAAGAAACTAATTGTCTACGCAACTTGATAATTTATTGTAATTAATGTTTCACTTTAATTAGAAGGTTTCATTCGGCATAAAATTCAGTTCGAAAATGGGGCATAAAAATTTTGTTCTTTTTCTGGCTCATCATTTGAAAATTTGTCTCTGTCAATTAACGATCCTTCTTCCAATACCATTTTTTCTCGGTGTTTAATTTTTTCTGTTCTTTAATCAATATACTTGCTATTATTGGTAATAATACTGGAGTTGAGAAACGATCAGAAACACGTGTTTCGACGTTGGTATCACACCATAAACTGAGGGGTATCGATAAACTGTGGTGGTAAACTGAAACTGATGCAGATTTCGTGAAACTTACGCGTCGACGCATGCATCGCAACGTGTATCAACGAGGCCTTAAGGTTTGACGTAGACAATTGAGTTTTGTCACGCGAGCGTTTTGATATTAGATTACATTGTACATACAGGGTGTCTCATATAATGTGGTCAATCCATTAGAGGAGTAGGAAAAATAAATCGAAAATGTAGAACAAAATTCGTATTCGAGAAAATCGACTTTGAAAATTTATCGAGTGCAGTTGAACATGGCTAATCCCTAACTGGAGAGAAACAAATAATCGATAATAGGTTATCTTACGTGCGAAAATAAACGAAATGTGGAACACAATTTTCCCGTTTCATGCTTTATTTAAAAAAAAAAAAATGCAGTTCGAACACATTTAGGTAAGAATTAGCGCCTAGTACTCGTCGTGATGATAAATTCATGTTCATTTTTCTTGGAAACAAAATGTATTGTGCGATAGAATGAAACATTTCATTCTACATTTTCGTCTTATTTTCACATGTACAATAACCTCTCGTCGATTATTTACTCTTGTCCATTCCGGAATTAGCTATGTTCGCTTATAATTAATAAATTTTCAAACTGAATTTTCTCGAAAACGAAGCCTTGGATAAAAATAATTTTTATCTTATGTTCTCTACTTATTTTTAGTGTCACTTCCTAGTCACTTGACCACGTTATGCGGGATATCTTGTATAAGAAAACGTATGCGAGCAGACGAGTTCGTGATTATGCTTCCCCAGTTCACATCGGATATTACCAGTTCAACGCGATATCGCATTTCCTCCTACAATCGTATATTCTATTGCTGAAAATGGAATTTCCTATAAGTGAGAGACGTATGTGAGTTGCTAGTTGTACTTACGTATTTAGACTCCAGAGAGTATTAAGTCGCACTTTCCAAACTTTAAAGATGGGCGACCCAAACTTGTAAAAGTGTTGCAATAAGATATGGACTTAATATAATTTGTACGTTATTATGTACGTATCATGCGTGTATTCCTTATTAGAATTTAGCTTCTCAACTATTACAATTCCTCAGTTATATGTTCTAGCGCTGGGTGATTTAAATTTGTTGCATCGTTTCCTTACTTCCTATTTACTTTTCCATGCTTTAAAATAATTTAAGTTAAATTTACGTAAGTAGTTAAGTTTACATTTACATTTACATGGACATTTATATTTGCATCTACATTTACACTTAGCTTATACACCTATATAGTGAATACGTGTATAAACTTATTCACTAGGTTACTTAAGTTACTATACTTAGTACTTTTGCTAGGAACATTATACAATATAACATACATATGTTATAAAATATAGACCATTATAAAGTAAAATTCATTTTTATTAGCTTTTATACTCCGAGGTATAGAATTATGTTAAAAGTTGAATGATTTGGAACGAAAAAGTTGTTGTCCTTGGGAAAGATGAAAAATTTGATACATGTAGAAACATGTAGAATGTTGTGTTTTAGAAAAAGTGATCTGGATACATCCTAGCGCTGGGGTCCAGATATGCGTTGTTTTTGATTAGCACCGTTTGTATTAGCAGGTGTATTCCGCACTCCTTTGTTCACTAGTCCTCGTTAGTTGATGTGTAATTCCAGTTTTGCATATTGAGGTTAGATTATTTTAATCAATGTTTAAAATGGCCCACTTACCATTCTGAAATTGTAGAAAATTTATGCTTTATCATTTCTTTTGTGGCTTCATTGCTATTTTTTTCTTCTTTTTTTTAATTTAAAATATATAGTCGCTATTTCAGCCAGTCTAATATAACGTTGCTGAATGGATAAAAAAAAGACACGGGTAACTTCAAATATTTCAACATACTTTAAAAAACGAGAAAAATACTAGATAGAACGTTTTATCTGAGAAGGGCAATATACAGGGCGATCATCAAATAATGCGAGCCACCCGAATAACTCTTTCAATTCTTGAGATACAGAGAAACGTTCGAAACAAGAGTTGTTTGGTCCCGCCGGGGCTATTCTGTGATGGAAAAATTTTTTTTCGCGTGAATTTCAAGTGTTTACAGGTTTCGAAAGTCACTTTTACTTTGTTGAAATGAAACTAGAAACTTAAATGAAAAGTGGATCCTCGGCTTTATCAACAAAAGAGCTCGTTCCAGATATCCAAGGTGTGCAACGTATGTTGTCTGTTCAAAGATCTCTTTTGCCAATAAAGCCGAGAATACACTTTCCCGAAGCATTCGCAACGAATTTCTATATTTCACTTTCATTTCTTTCGCGTTATCGCGTCCGTGACCTTGAGTGACTTAAGTGACCGTGATATTTGAATTCACGTTGAGAAGACCTACACGATCGTAGATGCTCAAAGACACATAGTTCCGTTTAAGAAAATGAAGGTGACCTTCAAAAACTAAATACGACCACGTAAGAAAAGATTTTTCCACCGTGAAATAGTCTTCTGGGAACCAGATAACTTCGGTTACAAACATTTCTCTGTGTCTCAAAAATTGCACGAGTTATCTAGCTGACCTCCTTTTGGTGACTCACCCTGTACATGACAAATGTGTATGTTTGAAGTCTGGGTACATATTTCGTATTAAAAGCAGATTACTTCCAACGTGAAACATATTTTTATGCGTTCATTATTTTATGCTCTGTTGTCTATCAAAAGAGATTGTATACACAGCGACATTTACCTCGAGGCATGCCTGTAGACGAGATTTCATGCGTGGCGAACTGAATTTCACGAGATCCACTTATAAGAGTAGTAGTATGGAGTATAGTATAGAACATTTTTCAAGCATGAGATAACATTTCTATGGGAAAAAAGTTGCAATTTGTTTAGATATAGCAGTTCTCTCGCAGATCTGTATTGAACAGCAGAAAATACCATATATAAAAAGGAAACGGTTTCAAACAATTGGCTGATTGAGGTTAAGTTAGAATTAGGTTCTAGGGCCCCTTCCGCCATGCGCCAAGTACGGCCACCGTAGAGATTTTAGCCGGTACGAATCCGGCACTACCCGGCAACCTCTCCCCAGAGGGCGCGGGGCGCCTATGAAGGTTTCCTCCATGAAAAAAAAAAAGAAAAAAAAAGTTCTAGGACCCCTTCCGCCATGCACCAAGTACGGCCACCGTGGAGATTTTAGCCGGTAGGAATCCAGCACTACCCGGCACCCTCTCCCCGGAGGGCACGGGACGCCTATAAAGGTTTCCTCCAAGGAAAAAAGAAGTTATAAGTAATAGTATACCGCACCTAATATGGAACATCTGATCTTGTAAACCCGCCAAAAAGAGAAACGTGTCTTTTTTTTAATGAAACTAACGTTAAAATGCGACAAAAACCATAGATGTTCAAATACGGTGAGTTAAAAAAATGATATCTAACATGGAACACTTAAAAAAGTATAGAAATTTCAAAAAATTGATTTTTATTATGAAAAATAGATATTCATATTATAAAGATGACAAGAAAATAAATACAGATTAATTAGATTAATTGTCTTTGTCTTTTACGCGTTGAAGATGTGAATGATGCATCTGAAGCACTTCTTCGTGATACCAATGAAAACATCGAACTGGACCAATTTTTCAGTACTGTCTATTTCGTAGTTGCTGATACAAAATAAATATAATTCTATATGATCATTATCAGTAATAGTATCATGTTCCATATTGACTATATACGTATTTCGACAGAAAAATAGTAATTACACTAAAAAGAAACTTAGTTTAACGGTAAAGTTGAACACTCAAAAACAAACGTGTTTAATGATAAATCAGGCAAGACTAATATATTTTAGCTTGCTTTCACTAAAAAATGTTCACTGTTTAACTCACCTAGCAAGAGCTTTTATGCGCTATCAAACACAACAATCAACTGCATTCAACCGTGCTCTGAATACGCTTGTCTTTTGCCTTTAACGAAATATTTTATATTGTAGTTTGATTATGACGTAGATTGATTTTGTTAGTTACTTGCCGAGATATTGCGGTGCTTCATATTATTATTATTTATTGGTACTTCGAGACGATTTTATATCCCAATATCTACATCTGTAGTACAATGGCGCTTGCATAACCTTAAAATAATTTCGTTCGTCGCTTTATAATATGTGGTTGAATTCGTAGGTTTAGTAGCTATAACAGAATATAAAGGAAAATATAAGGCGACTGTTAAAATACTTAAGATCACCTTGATATCTCAGAAAACATAAAATATCGAAAAATCAAAGTGTATTCGTCTGATCAGGGTCTTTGAATATAACAAATTTCGCTTCAAGCATTTCTTTGATAAAATCACTAAATAACGAATTATTTCAGGCGGTAGTTCTTATTGACTCACCCCGTATATTATCAATGTGCGATATTTTTTAAAACTCTCTCCAACATAAAAAGATGGTTTTTCGTTGCATATACACATATATATAGGTTTTCATAAAAGTATAGTAAGTTGTCTTTCTTCGCCTCAAAAACAGTTTTCATCCCTACTTTAATGATTTGCGTATAAAAAAGATACAAAGATGTATAATAATCCGTGCAATACACGGTATCCATGAACCACCGTAATTCAATACGACTCGAGGTTTTTGTAGTTTTTACGTTACCTTCGACGTGACATATATCCGATACGGTAAAGTTACAATATCACGTTACAGGTGATATACATACGTCCGTTAAAAAAAGGTTAACAAAGTGCAGTCAGGAGCTTAACTAAACAAATAATCATAGATTTCGTATAAATAATTTTCTATTGCTTTAACGTCGAAGTGTTTGATTAAAAATACACTTAATAGAAATACAGTGGAACATAGTTTGTTCAAATCGGTCGTCGGTTATTTCGGATAACAGAGGCTCATTCGCTACCACCGGCAGCTGCTGCAATGAGTTTCGATAATAGAGGTTAACGTTCGAATAATTGAGATTGAACGACCATTTCGACGCAAACTGTGTTAAATTATGCGTCAGCTTAGACAAAACACACGGACGTATACGATTTTAGAGTACGCGTCCGTATAACCGAAAGTACGTTACGAGCAATAGAGGCTCAGTTGCGAACGCATATAACTGACAATGAGCAAAAACTGGTTTGTATAAACGGGATTTGGATGAAGGAAGTTCTACTGTATTTTTCATAATTAAATGCAATCCGATCAATTTCTGAAGGCGAGTGTCATTTCTTGTAACGAGAAGTATTTATTAATGTGATTCCGTTTTCTGTTGTTTGGATATGGCCTCGTCTCCGTTGAAGTAACAACGAGTAACCATTTGTTGCCAGTTGTCTGCTGCATGTTCCAAAACATTTTGAATAAACAGCAACTTCTAGAAATATTTTGCCCGTGCTGACAATGAAGCAACAATGTGGCGACATTTTACGGATATATCTATAATAACAACAACAAAAGAGCTTGTCAACGATTACTCAAACAACCATTCGTTTTCGTTCAAAAATTTTAACCTTAAAACAGTAAAGGTGAGTATTTCGACCATGTGGAGAATCTTTTACGAGCTAACAGGTAGGAATCCTTTCCTGCCAACCTAAAGGAAGTTATTTAGCAAAAGGTTTATGATAACATCGGTCTAAAATGTTTGAAGATGGGAATATGTGAAATTTTTTGGATTTTTTTTGACAAATATTGCTTACTGAAAAATGCACGGACACAAAAAAACTATGTCTACAGTTTGAGGGTACCGTGAAAACGTTTACAGTCTAAGAGTTAAATATGTGTTATCTGAACTGTCATAGTGTTGAAAGTAATATCTAACAAACCGACAAAATGTAATATTAAGAGGTAATTTTGCAGAAAAGAGGTTACCTCATCGGTTTCGATCACCTTGAAATATGTTGTCAGGGTCTTTATTTTGAGTAATTTTTTCTTATACAAGACACCCTCGCATGATTTTACTTTGCAAGTTAAACACGAAAGTATGTTAGGTAAAATGTATCGTATTTCTAACGTTTGGAATAGATTTGATTTAATTTGAATTAGGTTTAGATCAGCTTTACTTTAGGGAATTACGGTGGCCGGATTGGAAGTGTATCCTAACTTAAACCAAACCCTAAACCGAAATCTAGTTAATTAATTATTTTCGCAATTAATTAGTCATGTAATTTGTACGTTAAGATAGAAGATGTCTCTATACGTCAAAGTGTAGCGCAATCTTAACCTACGTTTAATCTCCATTTCTCGTCGACATCTGGTAAACTAAAACAGAGTAGCGGTAACATGTACAGGAAAAAGTTACTCAAACAACATATTTCAAGCTCATTGAAATGGGCGAGGTGACTCTTTTTCTACATCATTAGTTATTAAAAAAACAGAATTGAAGATTAGTCTGCAAGTGAGAACTTCCATACACACAAATCTTAGGCAACTTTTACATTAACATAGTTGTGTATTGTATCGGCTACAAAAGTAAAAATTTTAATAAATGTTGTTTAATCGTAATGTTCAACAAATGCCATTCACGATAATATAAAGTCATATATCAAAAGTATAGTAGAGACCGTTCGAAAATTGAGTCGTGAGAAATCAACATAAGAGATAAGAAGGTTCTCTGCGCATGCGTGATATGTTATGAATATCTCACACGGACGCAGAACACCTATGATCTCTGCCTGCCTTTCAAGAACGAGAACTTCCTTGTCTTCCATGTTGGTATTTTACGATCCAATTTTCGGACGGTCTCCCCTAGCAAGTGTCCAGATTTGATGTTTATGTGCCTGTATTTTCAGCCGATTACGGAACTAAGCAACTAAGTAACCGCTAGGGACCTCAGTGTATTGCTGAAATATAGCCGTTAGTAGCTATGGTAGTCGATGCGACTTTGAACATAGCAAAGAAGGGAACAAACAAAAAGCTTATTTCAGCGCAGTCTCTAGTGGTTCAGAATCCACTTAAAGAATGTAGTCTACCAAAGACAGAGACAAGAAATGAGAAACGAGAGGAAAGGATAAATAGGCCGAAATGGCAAGGAAAGAAACACAAAGGAAAACAGCACTGCGAAGAAATGTTTTCGTTGGGCAATATAGGAAGTAGGTTAGCTCTTGTAAGCGATATTTCCTGAGAAAAAATTCTAAGAGGAAACCTTGAAACTGAAACTGAACCAAACTAAATCATAAAGAGTTGCTCGATGTTGCTATCAGTGAAGACGTAGCCTAAAATATTTGTAGTGTAAGTTGATTTTCTACGATCTTTTTGAAATTTCGACGATACATTATTTAGTATATTATCTATACGTGATCCAATTTTTGGAGAGCCAGACCTTGCCAAAGTGGAAATATTTATCTTCAAATTTGAAAGTTTCAACGCGTAATCCCTATAGTAAGCCGCTGCAAAGATGAGTTTCACTAATTTCGGAGAAAACATTCTTACAAAGTCGTTGAACGATTAATATATTGTGTAATATGGCTAGAAGAATCTTTGTTTAAAGAATAATTAGTTTTGATCTCACCTTTTTTTTATGAAAGTAGTGTCAAATATGTAATATTGAAAATTTCGGTGTCTCAATTGCCGAATATTATAATCGTTGCTTGGCTTTGATAGTGGCACAATTTAAAAAAATGTAAATTTCAGAGAAGAGGCTTTATAAAATTTTCAAAGAATCCTTTGTGTAGAATCCTTCACCATGAACAATAATTTTGTCGTCTGATGCAAAACTGATGGAACTATAAATATACTGTTTTACATAATAAAAATAGTAACATAATGTAGCCTTTCCATCCAATAAAAGCAAATTTGATATTTTTTAAGTTACGCCACTATCAATGCCAAGATACAATCGGTACCAATTTCTGAATTGTTTGTTAGTGCGCGTAGAAAATATAGACAGCCAAGGAATTTCTTTCTAGAGAGAGAATCTCAGGCTTACGTAATATGATTTTTGAGTTTCAACATATTTTGCTTTTAAGAAATATCTATAAGCTATATATACCTTAGGACACGTACGTCTGACGCGGACACAATATTTGGAAGGGAGATATAGGAAAATTGAAGTATGCCTTTTCATAGTATCGGTACAAATACGCCTAATAATTATAGAAAATCTTTTAATTTTAATTTGCAGTTAGTTTTTTGGCAATACTATATGTACTATATGTACTATGGGGTTGGCAACTAAGTGATATGCGGATTAGGTGGTATTAACAAAATCCGCAATCACTTAGTTGCCAAACCAATATATAGTACGTAGATTTACGCCTATTAGGTCGTATGATCAGGGTTGCCAGATGATTCCCTTTTGGCGATATAATGTCGCATTATGCCACTGCCACTCTACAGTTATGTCGCCTGTGTCGTGGGACATGAATTTCGTCTTACGTCTCTCCGCGTCGCTTCGACAATGTTGTCACCCACTTCCATTTGCCTGCAGTATGAGTCAAGACGTCACTGGTCCACTAACTGTACTATTTTCGACATTATCTGAGAAATCTTCTCCTTTAATTCCCTCAATCTGCCCCAACCTTCCCTAACATTGCGTAAGTTACACCGTTGGAAAACTTACGAGTGAGGGAGTTGAACAAGGGTAATCACAGCTACCACAAACGTCCCATTTAGAAAATATAGGTTAGTTTACGATACGGTTAGAAAACGTATTCTTCTCGCAAAAAGTTTATTTCACTGAAGTATATTTGCCATTACGTGTATTTAGCCGTGAATTGTGACCTGAATGACGTGAATTGATACCTTTCAATACTTTTCTAGGCACGAGTTGTAAACTTTTAACACAATCTCGCCACTAAAATTCTAGGAAGATCGTGCCGCACGCGACTGAAAATTACGTTCGTTGTGACAAACAATCGTCGATCATACATACTTCGCTGTGTGTTAGATGCTTCGAGTTGATAAATATCATCGGTTTTCGTGTCGATTGACGTCACTACAAAATTGCCGTAGTATCGTTATGTATAGAATTACGTTACAAGATTAAATTAGGTTTTATGTTAAGTAATTTAATCGACACATATTTTCTGGGTGGGACGTTTGCTGTAGTTGTGACCATGGGTGGTACTCTAGTTATAAGTTTTCCAACTGTCATACGAACCAACAGGTATGAACAGTATCACATAAATAACTCTCGGTAGTCTATATACTGAATCCTAGGGAAAACCATCTGGAAATTGAGTCGTGACTAGTGAAAAATCAACATGCAAGGCAAGAAGGTTCTCGTTCTACGCATGCGTGACACGCTGTGAATATCTCTGTCTGTTTCGTAAGAAGGCGGGCTTTGTTGACCTGCCATGTTGATTTTTCGCGATTAGACACGACTTAATTTTCGGATGGTTTTTCCTAGCGAGTGTCGAGACTTGTTCTACATGAAGTATATAGGGTATCGTAAAGTATACACAAGTATACGTAAAGTATAACGTGAGCGTGGGTGTAAATGTACTATATTGTAGCCAACTTTTTTTCGACGTAAGCAGATGACGCAAATCTGGAAAGTCTTAAAATATTGAAATATAAACTCACGTGCAATAGAATTAAATTTTGTTTATTCCATATTTACTGTATTTCTCTATCGCTATTTTAACAAATCCTGGCATTTCTGTTATTATCGTCTTTATTGTATTTACTATTATTTACTTTAATCCTTAACACTTTGATGGCCGCACATTTTAGCGTAGATGCTACTGCCAATTGCCTGCACTTTTCACCCATTTTCAATCTATTATTGTACAATTATGATACATCATTTGAGATATTTGCATTGAATCCATCATCATTATTTTTTAATCATTAGAGTTTTTATCATATTATCTCGCTCTATTTAGTACACTTATGGATTATATGAATTTATTTATTTATTTCCTGATTGTTCTATGCAGTTATAGAAATCGGGATTACAATTATTTTCTGATCATTCACTTCAACTATAACATTAGATCCAATAATTGCCAGTTTTTTCAGCGTATCTGTAAATTGTTTCACTACAATACAACATGAAGAGGTAATCACTAAACACAGCGATCATTTGTCTCGCACATAAGTAAAGCAACCAAACTAAAAGAAAGACAAAGAAGTGTTAACACATTGAACTCCACGTGAGTTACATTTAAGTCACACCGTGTTTGGCCAAGAGGCTGCATGAGTTTAGTGTAAGTCTAACTCTGATCTATGAACCCCACGATCTGCGAGTTGAATACGCCTGACATCTATGTACCGTATAATGTAAGTGCACATATTTATTGAACATTTGCTGAAGATTGCTTAATTCTTTCTCAAAACTAGTGGATCTTTTCGCCACGATAAAACGTAGAAGAATCTTGAAAATAATATAAAATCGAGTTTTTTTCCATGCTTAGACAAAAAGCAAAGCTCATACGTGTTAGTCTGGCAATACAAACCTTTCGACTGAATTTTGTTTCACTCTCCGCACGGTCAGTTATAGCGTCCCCTCTTCTCTCCGTACATTGTATAGGAGATAACGGCAGATAGGCAATTTCAAAGAAATTGCTATTTATACGTCGTATGGTTTACGTATACTACGTAAGAGCATAGTTTCTTCACGTGTCGCCGACGTCCACGGCAACAGGTTGTAATGCGATGATGGTGATTCGAGGTATCTTTGAAATGTGAGCCGACGTTGACGATGCAAAAACGTTGGTTAACTGCAGTTCTGGTGCAGACACCGGTTAAATGGTCTGGAGATCCCGTGAGTTTTGTGTAACTCACGGATGCAAATGGAGAAGAAGAAAAAAATAAAATAAAATGATCTATATTTAAATATTCTGGAAAATTTAGATTCTGGGGAATCTAATAGATTTTTAAGAGAAACCAAGAATAGAAATATGTGCGTTCTACCTTGGCGTTCGATATGTTAAGAGCTATCGTCATAAGAGGCACGTTTATGCTGTCATGGGTGAGACTCTAGGTCGATGTATTTTTGTTATTTCAGTAATTGATAGAGTCACACAAATGAAATTACATGTTTTATTATTATTCAGCATCATGGAAAACATTGAAAAGTTGCAGATTGTGATAACAACAAATAACATTACAATGGTGTTGTTAGGGGAGAATGACATTGTGTTGAAACACAATTTGCATGAAGTGAAATTTTGTTCACAATATTCTTTAACGATTAATAAATGATATGATAATAATGATATCGTGGGGACTGGGAAATGATATAAATTTGTAGAAAAACAAGTTTTCGAGAAGTTAATTTTCTGTGAAAATTTGGCATTGTAATTGTTTTAACCTGTAATTGAAGTACATAGATGGTAAATGGCGATTAATATCAATTTTTTACTTCAGAATTAACATTACTTACTATCTTTCATTATATATAGCTAGCCTGTGGTAACAATGTTTCTCTACTTTTTATTGTAACTCAGTTCTTTTCGCAAGTGCTCAAACGTCCAACGTCCTACAATAGACACATAACTCTCTCACTAATCTGCCTTCTAACACGCTATTCATATTCTCCTACCATTTGTCATTTCCTATCGTGTTCCACACCCAAATCTCTGTCCCCTAATAAGCTATTCATATTCTCCTTCCATTTGTCATTTCCTATCATGTTCCGCACCTAAATCCTGCCTCCACATCCTCCTTGCACACTTTCCTCCCCTGCATTCCATTGCAGACCCAACACACGATATAACTTAAACGTGACATTTCAAAAATTATTTATGGATCCCGTATCTTTTCTACTGCTGAATCAAATAAATTTGTTAACATCTTGGGCTGGGTTGAATTACATTCTGCTCGTGCCTCGGACTACCTAAATCCTTTGATGTCATAAATCTTTTGAAAAAAAGAGGGCACACATTCGCCGTCGCTTTCATCGTTATTTTTTTCTCTTAACACGACGACGCAAAATATTCGGCTAATTGTGCGCAAAAGAAGGTCTCATTTTCGATTTTATTGAATTTCGTATATGTTGCAGAGGAGAGGGTCCTGAGTAGTATTCACTTTGTTCGAGGCGTAGGACGATCGTGATTCAAAAGTTAGGTTACTAACCTCCAAGGAATCTAACCTAACCTAACTATATCATACGAATATTAGGATCGTTATTTTACGCAAATGCATATAGAATTTCATTTGTAACAACTTATATTGCAGTAAATGCAGTATAACAACCATTTTCTTTTTGCCATAAGCTTTTTGACGTTCCACCAGAGTGTATTTTCCTCAAGACTTGCTTAAAACTTATTGCTTCTACGATATGGATCGATTGTATTTATTTTGTAGCAATATCTTCCTAAATAATGAATGCTGACAAAAAGTGTAGAATGCGGGTCGACTTATTTTTGTCCTAGACTCGTCAGAAAGAATTTTATCAAAATCAATGACCCAACGACTGTGACCTCTCCTTGTAAGATATATTAGAATATATACATAACAATAATAAACACAATGAGAGTGGGCCTGCAGTGAACCGCACTGGAGTGTGAACAGAATCCCATTACAACGTTTCTTCCGGGATTAATATCCTTTAATCATCAATATCTATCTATGTATTTCTCAATGTATCATTAATGTCATCAACCCTGTCCACATGTGAATCGAATATAATAAATGTACAAAATTGTTCAGAATACGTTGATTACTACCATATATCAATTTCTTGCTATGTATATGTCTAAAATTATGATAAATTACATTATGTTATCTTTATCTTGGACAAGGCCGATGCCATCTACATAAACAAATGATTAAGGTGACAGGTAACCGAACTTCCTGATTTTCTCAAAATACTCCGGCTGAGAGTAACTTATAGATTTAATTAAATCATTAGTTTGTACTGATCTGCTCGATGTCCAGTAATTCGTTATAAGCTTTAAAATAGACAAATGACTTCTCTGCATTTTGGCTACATTATACAGAAGAAATAAATTAATGTATTTCTTTTAATTAGACGAAGTTGATCTAGATAATGCAGTACGATAACGTAAAGATTTGTGCTCAAATAAACGCGAACTTTCCATCCGACTTGTAAAGCTTTAGCTTTAACTGAGCCGATGTAACATTTTAGAATTTTTATCTTCCTATTCTGTTCAGCAGAAAACGCTCGAACATTTCAAGAAAAAATATTCAGAAAATTCAAATGCTACTGTAATAGGAATATTTCAAATTTCTGAGCGATAATGATCGCATTACAACGAAAATGTGGCGATCTAATTGATGTATCTTATGGAACAAACTTGGAAGATTCACAACGTAACGGGTACTGTTCAACAACGATACTCATAAAAGCAAAGTATCATTGCAAAAACACAATAAATGTGCTTATATCGTATAACTGTAAAAAGGTATTGTATACATTATGTTTGCAATTTTTTAATATTCTTAAAAAACTGGATGAAAATGTTCGATACTTCTTTTAACAAAAATTTCTTAATTTTTATTCTCTAAACGGTAAGAAATGTATTAGGTTGTCACAAAAGTTTCTTTCGTTTTATAAGGAAATAATCTACGCAATAAAAATTTAGATATAGATAATAATGTCCTCTTTATTCATTGTGAAATATCATTTTTTATATCCACTGACCAATTGTTAACATTTTCTTTTAAAAATACGTAAAATTGAATATTTAATGAATAATATGTTAAAAGAGATGAAAAATATTCAGAACAAAGTAGTAAGATATATAATAGACAACATTTTTTGTTTCATATTGTTTTATTCAATTATGTATGATCCATTTTGTTCTATTACTACAAAACACATAATTCAGTACAATAGTCATAATTCAATGTAATAGAAGAAAATGGATCATACATAATTCAATAAAATAGTATAAAACAAGAAACGTTGTGCATCTATTATTTCCTTATAAAGGGAAGGAAACTTTTGGAGCAACCTAATATTTCAAATATTATTTTCTAATAGGTTTCAAAATAAGAAATAATAGCTTTCAATCATGCTAAGAACAAGGTACGCACAAAAATTCTACTTTTAGAATTTTTTGGCAATAAGACGCGGACCTTAGTTTTTGCCTCGTTTCTTATTTCCCGGTCGATTAGCTTGCCGCGTCTGTTTTTCTAACACTTAAAAGTCAATGGTCTCGTTCGGCAATTTTCGGCATTACTAGTGCTTGTGCACCGACCGGATCGGCAAACTTCGGACCGTCATACTTCATCGACAGGTCGTCGACTTATCAAAGCGAGAAACGGTGGATGGTAATTGTTTACATTTCCGCGTCAACCGTTGACTCTTTGTCTTCTAACCACCCAAACGGTTTAGGCTTCTGTATGTTTCCAAAAATACAAAGGAACCAATGGCAGAAGAACACACAGAGGTATAAATCAGTGAGCCGCGCTCGGCTCGTCAGGACGTCAGTAAGTGCACGCGTAATATCAGTAGCTTCCTTCCGTCTACTCATTTCGTCCATCTGCTCAACCTAATTCTCGTAGCCGCCACCGCGTGTCGTGCTCTACTAATCGCTGCTGTTCGTACCACGTTGAGTTTCTAATAATATTAACTAGTTAGTTGTTTTTGACGCGTATACTCGTCATGGAGAAATGGCAATATTTTGTGTTATGATGAGCCCTGTCAGTAATAAAATAAAAAAATAAAACGGTCATTTCACTGCAACTTAATTCAATATTATAACAGTCACATACATACTCTGTGTTTGACGAGTATGTTCGTCATCGCTTACTTTTTGCGTCACATTTTAGGATTACACGCTTTTCAAAGTTTCCAAAGAAGCCGTAAAACAGCTAACTGGTTAAAAATGTACGATAATATTTTATGTGAAAATTTAGTTAAATACTATATGTATAAAAATGATTAATTTATTATTTCGTTTGTACTATCTTATTACTTTGCTCGGAATATTTTACATCATTTTAAACGTATTATTTATGAAATATTTTTAGTTTACATATTTCTAAAAGAGAATGTTAACGATTGTTCTTACGTTTTAGTCAATTGACATCATGGCGGAAAGACTTCGTATTTTCTTTCATTTTTTTAAGGCCAGTGGATATAAAAAGGATATTTCACAATGGATGAAGAAGATTCTATGGAGGTCTATGTACCTGAGTACTCATATGTTTTCGACTTTGAAAAAAGCTTCTCTTATTTAGACACTCAAAAATGGTTATCGAATAATTTAGTATACTGCTGCTCCTGCAGTATCATTTACATCATCTTAATTGTTGGCGTGAAGAAATACATGTTAAGTAAACCAAAGTACAATTTGAAACGTCCAGTTACATTATGGTATGGATTGCTTGCGCTGTTCTCCATTATTGGATTTAGTAGAACAGCACCGGAGCTGTCCTTTGCATTGAGCAATCATAGTCTTTACTATAGTGTTTGCATACCTAGGTAATGCCACTTTCATATTTTATCTTTTAATATATTTCCGGATGAATGACGACTTGAAAAATAATTATTAACGAAACATTATTATATGAGACAGTTTCTTATGCTCGGTATTTTTAGAACACTGATACGTGAAAAGCGCTAGTCAAACAAGGAATACATTTTTAACAGATGTTTATGGTACTATTATCAAAATAGTTGTATAAATTTGTTTCTGAAATGAGCTTTATCTTATTAATTGGTATAATCACTTATACTCGCCAATTTGCAGCATATCAATTTATACAGTGTACCTACATCGTATAGTAATTTTCCAAATCAAAATAGTAAAATTCTTATTGTTTCATTATAATACGTTACTTTAGTTTACACGCGATAATAAAAAAACGAGCCGATATTTCAAATATGTTTATTAATTATGTATAATAAGAAGAGAATTATTTTCTTTTCAGTAACTATTTGCAAAATCATGTTTCTGGCTTTTGGACATGGGCACTTGTCCTATCGAAAATTGTACAATTGTGCGATACGGTCTTCATCCTGTTACAAAAACAACAAGTAAAATTTCAGCATGTCTACTGCCATTTTACTATTGTTCCTTACATCTGCTTCACATACATGGAGACTACAGCAGCCATGAGGTGGTTCAGCGTAATGGAGTACTTTATTCATTCCTGCATGTATTCTTATTGTGTTTTGAAAGCAATGAAGTTCAGATTATCAAAATGTTGGGCTATGATGATTGATACGATGCAGATAGTACAAATGGTGCTTAGTTACATTTTAACTTATATGGCTTATAATCAGCGAGAGACCTATAAACTTGACTGCTATATTACGTATCAAAATGCAGCAGTTGGTCTCACCTATTACATTACCTCTTGTTACGTCTATCTAAAATTCTTCTACTCGAATTATGTATCCAAGAATCATGAAAACAAAGGCCCAAAGAGATCCTAAAAAGTGTATCAAAGTTTTTGAGATCTTTTTCTACGAGCGCTTCTTAAATAGCATTTCGTGAAAACATTTCTAACGTATTTCAGAAGTCTTTATTAGTTCAGAATGATAGAAATTGGTTTTGATAAAATAAAAGTGATAAGGATTATTTAATTACTATAAAAAAATTAATGTATTTCATATTATGATATGGGATGTGAAGACTTTAAAGACAGTTGCTTGGGAAGAAACTAGAAACAGTGGAAAATCAAGAGTGAAACTTCGTTATGCGTATTTTCAAAATATTTTCAGGAAACATATTAATCAGAAAAAACGATTTCCCAAAGATGAGAATTTTTTGCAATGTGCATTTCTATATCTCATTTTAGTTATATTTTTATTTACCACATTCAAATGCGTAATAAATTTAGCCTCGTCATTCAACATGTTTTAATGACGTACGGTTTAGTATTTTATTTTAATATTAGTTTTATATTAATATTTTGTATAATCGATAATTGATGATTTCTTCAAAGATTTGACTTAAGGGTTATCCTGACTAAATGTCAAGTCAAGCATCTAGAACTACTACAACGCTTGTTCTAATGTTGCCAATATGCTCGTCGTTTAACTGGAATAAAATCCAGATGAAAATTCATAATATGCATTTTTAAGGATATCTTAAGTCCCAATCTTTATGTGCCTAAAATAATTTATATCCCAAAACTTACTTTGTGTACTATGCATTATATATTACATATATCATATATTATATGCTGTACATTATGTATTGTATATTGTATATTATATATTCTAGATCATATATCATATAATATATATTATATATTATATGTTATATATTATGTATTATACATTATATATTACTATATCTTGACCCAACGTTGGTAAAAATTAAATTTAAAATAAGTTTGCAGTACAAACGGAACACAAAGTGGAACATAAATTTTATATATTACAAGTGGAGCACTGCTTCTTTGGGTAATCATCAATATTGTTAACAATATTTATCAAAATTTCAAGACCTTTTCGCATGACATACTAATAGGTTTAGATAGAGACGTTCCTTTAATATTGATTTACAGAAATCATTACTGTACGACATAAACTAGATACATTTTCAATTCCATTAAAATTTTTCTATTTGTTACTTAGTATCTTTTCCTTGTAATATATCCGAAGGTCAAGGTCATTGGAGTCGAGGACTCCTTCTTTGCATAATTACTAATATGGCTAACAATATTCAAATTTCAAAATTTTTCCGCATAATATATTAATAGATATAATTATTGTCGTTTCTTTAAAGCCAATTTACAAATATCGCTATTATACCACATAGTTTAAATATTTCTTCAATTCCACTGAAACTTTTTTCTACTTCTTGAAATACCTGAAGAGCTTTCAGCTATATGTTTTTAGTTTAGTTTTTCTGGTTATATAATATATTTTTATTTCATTCTTATTCTATTATATTTCTCTGGTATCTGCAACTTTTACAAAAACCCTTCTACACTTTTTCCTCAATTTTTTAAATCATCTCTTATTTCCTCTACACGCTTAATAAAATACGTTTCGTCTTTGATGCCATTATACACGAGATATTGGTGCGTACAATATGAACTTCGTATTAAATTAATAAGGAAGATATGAAATTGTAGGAAGGCTGTGTAATAGCAATGAACACAAGCAAGAAATATTGAACAACTAACAGAACGTCTGAATAGTGGAATGTTCAGGAAGTAGAAGGTCTAAATTTTTAACATGATTCTTTTTACATCTTTACTCCAACACGATGAAATCAAATAATAACAACGTAACTAAAATGAAACAAAGTAAGTGTAAAATTCAAGATCAATTTTTCTGCAAGTCTTTTTCACAAAACTCCATCGACTCGGACCTGTAAAATTATTATATAAACAAATGCATAAAAATTATGTGCACGTATAAATTTAATGATTTTCATATGTAATAATTTTTATACAAAATAATTTTTACATATCTTGTGCATAAAATGTGATACATTTACACGTACCTATGTTCTTAGCTGCAACATTTTTTGTACACCTTGTATGTAAAATATATGTGTCCTTCAGCGCAACAAATCGAATGAAAAAGACAAATTAATTTGATCGTTTCGACGACGAGTTTATTTATCCGAATATGAACCCGAATATGCAACCTAATACGCTGTTTAGTCCAATTTTGATAATGGTAGGAAATGAACATGAATTTAAAGATTCTTACCACTTTCTTTTTCAAATAATCGTTTATTAAAAATCTTACCAAGAAATGGTAAATTAAAAGACAAAAATAAAATGTGTTCTTCAAAAGACGTAAGCGGAGACTATGGTCGATAATTCGTTTCAATATTTTCTAAATCGACCAGATGAATCCAATGGTATGGTACGAATAAACCCTGTAACACTTTTCTTATATTCCATGTAGAAATTTTAGACGAAACTAGAGAAACTTTCAATAGAAAATCATCATTCGTTCGAAATATCCACGTATCCTCGGTTGCAATAGATTGGACGAACAAGTCAAATTGATTGAACATGTTCGAACAAATGCGGGCGATGAAAACGTGTGCAACACTAACCACTTCCGTTTATTTTAAGGCGTTTCATCAGCTCGTCCAGTACAACTGTAGCTATAGTATAGTATAATAATATAGTATAGTATAGTATAATACTATACCACGTGTTTACTCCATCGCGACAAACACACCTTTTCGCATTTTCAGTGTGTTACTTAGGAGGAAAATCGTAAGAGCGTGCTACAATCTCAGTAACTTCTTTCTATTTCCTGTAATTAAAAGTCATTCGAAAGGTCATCTCTTTCGTATTCGATTCGGAAACGCTCGAAAGGTCGACCAAGCGAACGTTCTACGGGATTAAGACCTGCAGCACTGTTTGAAAAAATGGCAAAGAAACAGAAGTTTCCATCTCGGTGTATCGCTTGCAAAGAGAAATTACTTTGAAAGCAAATGAAACCTAGGAAAGCTTTTATAAATATAGATTTCTTCACTTTTGCAACAGAGACACCGTATATTTGAGTGTATTACGTACAGTAAAAAAAAAAAATTAGAACACTTCGAATAATAGATCTACTCTTGCAGAATACTTTTTTCAGTGCCACCTTATATATTTTCCAGCCATTCACAGAGCCATCGACAGAGCTGCTTTTCGTTTGTTGAGAATTGTGGATCGTAATCGCCGAAATAATTATGTAGAAACACTTTCATTACATGTAGAGATAATGATAAAATACTTTTATATTTATTTAATATATGATTTACGAGATGTTTACAGATACCTATTGCACGTGTTTCAGCACTCTTCTAGTCTCACTTTTGCGTACAGAACAGTGACATTCTTTTGTTCTACGAGACGCTGCGCACGCACATATCACACACATACTCACACATATACTGCATACATACTTAAACATATATGTGTATTACTACTGCGCAGCTGATCCGGTATACTGCACAAAATTACATATATTTCAATACGTGCAATTCTGCGAACTTCGTGGAACATCGTAACATTGCGAACGTTTCTTCGAGAATGAGTATTTCTCCTTACCAAAGGCATCAATTGGAATAATCAGAAAAATAAGCGCGTAGCGAAGTTAAATCGAATCCTTTAGCAAGTTTCTCGTTTTGAACGCGGTCTCGCGAATGAATTGCAACATTAACAATGCAAAGAGCGATTTAAAATGCATCTAGATGCATTTCAAATGGATATCGTGAGAACACTGGCCAATCCGTCTTACTGCTTACTAAACTTTACCTATTGTAGAAATTTATTCGCAATTCTTAATACGATCATTCAACTTTTAACAATTACAATTATTCAGCTGGGCATAAAAATTCTATTCGCATCAACCACCAAAAGCAGAACATCGTTACAAAACGTGCAAACTTTGATGATAGAATAATCAAATTTGTCTTTTGATTTGTATATCGTGTAATGGTAAAGCTTGAACAATGCTTCGTACAAATTTAAAAGTGTTTATGAATTCGAACTACCCGCCAACCGACATTTTTTATTTTTGTTTTGTTTTACTGGCAGCTACTTGAGTAGAATAGATCACCAGAGAAGAACAGTAATTTAGGACTTAGAAAATCGATTTTCGATTTCCCAGGTAATATTTGTAGTAGATTTGTTATTAACTGTTATTGTATTTAATTTAATTATTCCCAAAATAAACTCGATTTTCCAAAATCGACCGTCTGATTTACCCCAAGGATTTACGTTATTACATATATATATGTCGGGTTGAGTCACTTGCACTAGCCATCGTAGTTGTACAATAAATGCAAAGTTTATTAACACAAATACGAATGTTACAGGGTTTGATAAATAACCACAGTGATTAGACACTAACGGCAGTGATCTTAGGTTAGCGAATCCACGATCAACGGGGTAACAGATGTACTTTCTTCCAAAGTCTAAGTTGGACTCTTTGTGAAGTGTTCACTCGATTACAAAGATGCTGTGTCACTCGTTGATAAGATCGTACGAGAGTGATTCTTTTCGTCGCAATGATGCTGCAGAGGAAAACTCGTGTCTAAGGACACGAGATCATCGGATTCGTGGAGAAAAGCCCTCGTTCGGAAAGTGAGGGAAATGGACGTTGCCGTTAATTGATTAATTTCTATGTTGGTGGTTAGAGAAGGATGCTAGCTGCCCTTGAGAGAAAGTTGCTAGCGGGAAGCGTCGTTCCTGAGAAAGCATATTTCCTGTATCTTCCCGTAGTTAGGACAAAGGCTGTTTGTCCGTTTGAAGGACCTTAGTTAACTAAATCCTAAGATTTATAGCGGGTCCTCAGGCTAACTGAACATGTGAAGATGCATCGACATTTGTGGTAATCATCCGACCCGAAGAGTAGGGTCTGCGCGTGGCGAGCCACGGGACAGAAACCGTTGGAATGTTTACTGTCGAGTGCAGCTACAACTATTTCTTTTAAGGGGAGCTATACAATTACTTCATACCTTTATTAGACAAAACGATCATCCCGTGACCGCGGACAAGCTCATTATCATAAATCTCGAACAAATACAATCGGATTGAATCGCTAACAATTATTTAATTATAGCTATGGTAGAATCTGGACTGAAGTATTAGAGGATTTTCTCAAAATTCCAAGGAAAGGCTCTGGGTGTCCTTTCATCTCCAACATATATATATAATTATTATAATTTAAGGAGCACATATTACGGCGGAAGATATTTTTTTAAATCAAATCAAGGTATTATATATTGTAGTATCGTGAATTATTATAATTGGTTTATTAACGATAAGAGGATTAACAGATGATAATTAGACAGGAAAACAATGGTTGTTTAACGTAAACTAATCACAACGACTCGTAACAATTAAGAAGCAACTAAATAACTGATTAGCAACTCGTTAACAGCACTATGTGGACAACACGGTCTGCACTCTTTGGCTTCTCAACTCGTTCTGCTGTCAATTCGTTTACCATCCCCTAGCAACTTCTTGTCTTCTATTCGTACCACAGCAACCGCTTGTTTATTATTTGCATCTCAGCAACCGCTTGTTTACGCTACATCCTTCAGGTTCATGATACTACAATATATATATTATTTATATTATTTATATTTATTATATATATACATATAATAAAAAGGAAAAATAATATAAATATATACACAATAGAAATATTTTTATAACCTCGATAACATATCTGACAAGCTTGAAGTGTCCTGAAAAATGACCTTGAGAAAAAATTCCTTCCACCTAATATGTGCTCCTTGAAGTAACCTAACTTTGTTCTAAGGAAGATGTTTTGTTGATCCCATATAATTGAGACACCCCGTGTAGAATGAAAAAAGGAAAAAATATAAAGTCCACAGTAATTTTAATAATATGGCAGCACCGATTCTGCTTCGACAAGAGATTATCAACTTCTCTAAAGAAATTAAGGTATTAAACATTTATTCAACAATTTATTTTTTTATTGAACAATATTTATTTATCGTACAATTTAATAAGCCACCGAATAAAAAAGTAGTCGCTAATGACCATGATAGTCGATACGACTTTAAATAAATTATCCAATCGATCTCATTATCATTACTGTTATTATTATTATTATTATTTAATATCGTTCGCAGAACCGACGAGTTTGAAAATGAAGATTCACTCGCTGCGCGTAGTTTGGACAATAAAGGCTCAGTTATAGGTTCATAGAATTGGCGCCAAACAGAAGCTGGCTCGTTCAAACGAGAATGAATGAGCGAAGTTCCACTATGTTTCATAATAAAATAAATTGCAATACGTCAAGGATTATGCAACTGTTTTAAAATAAAGAGGTATAATATCTTTTTAATACGTGCATTTCCCGTGCACATTTTATTATGGACTGAAATAAATAAAATAAATCGTTGAATTACGAACATGATAGTAGCATTTTGAAAATTTCGCGCAGTATTTAGCATCAATTGGCAATTAGTAATTTTCCGAGAAAATTGAAATGTTTCTCTCTAATCCTTACAGTTGTTGTTGTGCGTTATAAAATTAAGGACCATTTTCAAGTTAAACATATTTTTGCTAATTACGAGAATAGATATCTTTCTCGCTAAATTCTATTGTTTTTTCCAGATTTTCAGAACATTGGTACTAGAATACTGATGTTTATGCAAGTTCATACTCGTATCAAAATGATAAAACAAACGAAACGTAAATAAAAATTTGCATGTTTGAAACGTATTAAATATTATGACGTGTCTTTTATTTTGGATATTTAAACAATTTCTTCATATTATGTGCATTTTGCACGTTTTTATACCTTTGAATCTCCAATAAATACATAAATTTCCGCAGTCGAATTATTAGTAATCCTTAATATCGTACTGTTAACATTGTTGCTTTAAAAAAACAAATTGAACGAATTTCTGCCTTCCTTTTTTAAAAGTTTCTGTTACAAGCTTGTTTCGTGGTTTTTCTCCGCATTTTCCTGCGAAGAGTCTAATTTCCATATGTAAATTCGAATTAGTAGGAGTCCTTTTACCATTTTGAAGTTGTTATTGCAGTTCAACAAGTTGATGTAAGATGAGAACAATAAAATAAAATTGCTTTTAATTTATTACTGTTGTATCTACAAAAAATATTACATAGAGTATGAACATCTGTTTGTCGAAGTATGTTAAAATCGAGTTCCAAAATCTGACATAAAAAGTACAAAAAAGATAATTTTAAAGACAGTGACAATATCCTGTCTCGACCCGTACACGTGGCAAGATGGAACGCCTTAACTGTATAAGTTCATTGTTGTTGAACCAAATAATAGGCTCTCCAATTCTCTTAAATAAAAGACTAATTAAGAGAAAGAAAAGACTCCTCCTCTTGGAGTGAAAACACAGTTTGTAACGGTTCTAAACTATTCCTGAACATCTGTTGAATTTTCTCCACAGAAAACCACTTACCTCTCCAATGCGATTTGGGAACATTAAAAGCTCAATTGCTTTACGATGGCCCATTCCTTTTTGTACGATGGCTGCAACTGCTTTCCACATTGATTCTTCGATTTAACTTTGCCGCCATGTCTTTCTCCTTTACGTCCACTTTATCTAAAAATTGTTGTTCATGAAGATGTTCTTATCTTGCCCCAAATGTTACATGAAAACTAATTGAACAACGATGTCTTTATTTACTTACGAGTAACATTCATAAGCACATAAATAAATATCTTACAGAACCCAAGAATAGAGGAAGAGGAATTATGCACATTGTGCAACAGGTATAGAGGAAAGAGCACAGAGTGCATGGTTAGAATGCTTTTTGTATGAACAAATAAGAGCAGTGCATTTGAATGGAAATGAAACAATGGAACAAACACTGAGAACGGTGTCTCAACAAACTGAAGACGATGCAAGGAGACTATTTTACTACATACAAGAAATGATGAAGACAAGAGCATTCTACAGAAATGAATGAAAGAAACTCAGAGAGAGATTGCAAATCTAAGCCGTAGACCATAAGAGCTAATAAAAATGAGTACTATCTTATAATGTTTTTAATAAATGCAAAAAGTGAGTATAATAATCTAGTAAATAGGCGTTCTAGTAATTATATATATATATATGTTTTATAATGTAAGTGCACACTATTAGGTGTGTGAACTGAACAGATGTGTACAGATAAATACGAATTTAATTAGCTAGATGAACTTAAGCTAAGCAGCCTTCAAGAACAGGAAACAAAGAAAGGTAAGAGAAAAGAAAGTGTATACCACACAGCAATACAGTATATAATTGATAAATTGTAATAGTTGATAACCTTTAATATGTAGCTGTGATATAAGTTATTAACTATAATATAGTGTAATATATATAATATTATAATATAATATAGTAGTAATAATAAGTATTATATAAGTATATAAGTTCCATCTTCTCTTAATTATACTCTATTTGTTATTTTCGGTTAATTGTTAAATATTTTCGGTCAGTAAGCATTAAAGTGAACTTCTTTCTTAACTATTTTTTGTTTACTTTTTGTCACTCAATTTTTGTTTATATAGTTAGTTTTAGGTTAAGTTTTGGTTCTGTTCTGAAATAATATTGCTTATAAATATTAGGTTATCCGAAAAGTTTCTGTTGTTTTGTTTTATAAGGAAATAATAGATGCACAACATTTTTTCTTTCATATTATTTCATTGAATTATATATGAACCATTTTGTAGTAATAAAAGAAAATAATTCAATAACATAATATAAAACAAACATTTCATGCATCTATTATTTCTTTACAAAACAAGAGAAACTTTTTCAACATCCTCATATAAGAGAGAAAGTAAAATATAAAAGAAAGAAAATATTAAAGTAAAAGTGCACATAATTATTTGCGACATTTTTTTCTACGATATTTTACTTTTTTAAGCAAACCCCTTTCAACATATTACACTTTCAAAAAAATTTGAGATACCCATAAAATTATATTCTACGTGCCTATAAACAATAAAATACAAATAAATACCTTAAAAAAGTTCCTAATTAATAATATTCAAATCATAATATCATTGACAACAGTTACTTACCTACTAATGTTCAAAATATGGTCCGAGAAATAAAGCTGGCTTTGCGTTAGTCCAGTCGCTGGATCGAACGATTACATTCCAGTCGTTCGACTGGAAATCGGTCAATGTCCATGTTATTCGAAAGCTGTTATAACGTTTTTCGAACCGCTGAAAGCGTCTAGACGATTTTAGAAACGCTGGAATGTTACGTTTGCTGGATTGAAATATGCTCTTTCGATCCAGTCATTGGGAATACTTACCGGAATGACGTTACTGTACTGGAATGAAAACATTGTTCGTGTTATTCCAATTACGATCCAGTGCTGGATTGGATGGAACCGGATCGTACAGACCGATGGATGCAGGAACTGGAGTTGGAAAGTTATTGTAAAAACAGCGTAAAATTTGTACGTTCGAGGAAATTAAATAATAGGCGAGCAAACAGGCGTGTATGGTGTAAACAACGTATATGCATTTTATTTCAACATTGAACATTCACTAATGTGTATACAATATAATATATTTATATGTATAATATATAATAATAATTATAATAATAATATTGTATTATTATTTATGTATACAAGTACATACGTTGCTGCTGTTAATGTATACACGCATAATGTATGCATCCAATTAATTGGTATAATAGTTATTCTAATGTTTCATTAATTAATCATACTGTATATCTCTCTATCGTTTTCTAATTGTGTGTCGGTTAATACAGCCCTTAAATCAATTATATATTAATCACTTGTCTGTTTCGTGGATAAAATTCTCGTCTCGTTTCATTTACTTTACACATGCACGCGTGCAACTATAATATATATATATTTTTTTTTCCTGTACGCACGCGTATGTATAAATATTCCCTGTAATTTATTTTCTTGATCATCTAAAAAAATTATCTACTTCGCTATGTGATCATTAATTCACTAATTAATATTGGTAATCTTTGCCTTTTTCTCTGCGTCACGCTTCTCTTATATTTTTATCACAATTACCTGGTATTATCGTGTTGAACGATCATTTCTCGAGCCCTGCAAATTATCGTTCTTCTTTGCCCTTTCTAGTGCTGCCACTCTCACCGTTTCGACGATGTGACAAAATACGAAACAGAACTGTTTAGCAACGATCGCCCTGACGTCGGAAACATCCTAACCTCTTGCTCGCGTTTACTTGTACTTTAAGCGAGAACTGGCGTTTCCAACTACACGTTGCTGATTTAGACCGCGGAATGGAAGTTCTCGGCACTTTTTTCCATCGAAAGACGCCAGAAGAACTATAATTTTTGCAAAGACGAACAACGAGAGGAAATTCCCGAAACGATATCTTACATTGTATTGTTACACGAGTTCATACTATTCTCGATTATTTAAATAATGAAAAAATAATCTTTTCCCCAGATACGAGCGTTAAGAAATTTTCTCAAGTTAAAACGAAGCGAGCGATTTCTCGATTCGTTAATTCCCTCCAATGTTCGCAGCTCGATTTATTTGTATAACTATCATTAACAATATCGAATAATGACCGCTTAAGAATCATCTTTATTGCTGTTGTTTCGTGCATTGACTTGGGATATTGTGAGAAATGGCGCTGAATGACACGATGGTACAAAAAGCTTCTTACGTTATAGACGCTGCATTACAGAATATTCTAATGATATCGGACAAGCTATGGTCAGTTTGCGTTAATAACATTCCAAGATAATTTTTAACTATTAATATTAAACAGGTAAGATTTTAATTAAATTATAAAGCCTCAAGAACCGTCTAACTCATAGAACAGAAGATATTAAAGTTATTGACCTATATTAATATTAAGGATGAACAAGGATCACAATGTAAAACGATCCGACGTTCGTCTAACACTGCTGAGAATCTGTCGATTGAACGTGGCTTTAAAATCTTTCAACGTTAGTTTACGTATCATTTAATTAAAATATTAGCTGAAGCATTAAACGTTGAAATGTTCAAAAATACACTTGAGCTGTATATACCGTTGCTTCAAAAAATGTCCGCGTTTCAAGCACGTACCGGTAAATATCTCTCGAACGTAGAAAAGCAATGAGAAAAAAAGAAAAAAGAAAACGTGTTAAAACTTCACCGTGTTCCATGTCCTCTGTAACTTGGCAGAAAGCGCTGGACCTATGCACAACTGCATGTCCTTTCAGCAGAATCAATCGAAAAGTTTGGCAAATATTTTAGATAAAACGTTCTTCGGAGATCTAAATTGTTGGTTCAAATGGCATAAAAACGAACAATTCAACTGTCATAGGAAGATCTTTTTGAAGTATCCTCGGAGACCAAGAAAGACAGATGAAAAGAAGAAAGTGGAAAAGAAAGAAAATGAAGAAAGAAGGAACGTATAGAGTGCAGAGACAGCTAGAAAATGTAAAAATAGAAATATGGAGAAAGGAAAGAGAAAGCAGGTTATAGTTCTGCCATACAGAAACAGAGAAAAAGGACAGCATGTTTGGAGATTTTATAAAGAGGTTTCATTAGTTTGACAGAAACTTGAAGACTTTGAAGATTTGACAGAAACATGGGTGGAAGTGAAGAGAAGGCAGAGTTTAAAGAAGATACTTTTTATCTCATAGATCAAAGATAAAAAGGAGCCACAAGGTAAAGATGGTGGAAAGTGGAAGAGTCTAGACGCAATGGTATACGTACAGAAGAATTTGGAGGGAGCAAAGGTCAAAGTAGACAGAGGGGAAGATGAAGAATAAAGACAGAAAGACAATTGCAAGGTCTAGGTGAGGGAACAAGGGTGAAACTAAGGAGGAACCAAGGGTGAAAGTAGGAAAGAAAGGGTATGCTGGGGGAATAATCCTATTATAGATAGGTAATTATAATAAGTAATAAAAATAATATGAAATAATATATGAAACAATAAAAATTCCTATTATAAATAGGAATAAAGGAAGAGACTGGCAACTAATAGAAAAATGCCATGAAGTACAAGAATTTCTAGGGAGAAAAATGAGAGTAGAAGAGGAGTTGTAAAACGTGTGAACTAAGGACAAGTGGAAGACAAGGTGCTGATTTGAATTATACGACAAGATTGAAGAATAGAAAGAGTCAGGTGACACAGGTGAGAGTCAGAAGATAAACGCATGAGAAAAAATTCAAAGCATAATAGGAAGAAATAGAGAAGGAGAGACAATGTTGAAAATGGTGATAGATAATGGTGAAAAGATAGAGGATGGTACATTGTGAATGGAGCAATATGCAAAAGGAGTTCACATGTACAGAAGAATAGGATTCTCAGTGACGGATCGTATGATTATTAATGCTGTAGGATGAGGCAGGGCTAATATAATTAATTTAATCTAATTAATTAATTAATTATTAGATTATTAAATTAAATAATTAATAATTAATATAATTAATCTAATATAATTAACATACAAAATATTCGACAAGATGACCCAAGATCTTAAAGGTTTATCGATTGTACAAGTATATATTCATCGGAAGAAATAAGAAAATTTCATTGTAGTGTTTTATTGTTGTTTTTTCATACTCATCCAGTTTCTGGTCATTAGAAACAAAGATGATATTGTTAAAGATATTTTTATTTATTCTTATAATTTTGACAAGTCCTGGTAGCTTTAAACCTCTGCAATGAATGGATTCCATTGAGAAATCACCGACACGGATTTCAGTAACACTATTTTCATACAATTACAATTCATCGATATCGGATCTGTTCCACACGAGATTTCAACGATGACAATTTCGTCGACAGCAATGTTATCCGACGTCAATATTAACCGATACTGTCAACCGAACAATAATGATCGAGATACATATTCCTTAGGTGGACAAAGTTGGGGCGCGCATTGATATAATATGTGCTGTAAACTCTAAACCAAACTCTGCAATTAGTTAAATTCTGTGTCGACTATCATTGTTGTCGATCCAGTCTGGTGTCGGCGAATTGTTGCCGACGAAATCGATTTTGGTAATCTCAATAGGACTTCAATGAACAATGTAGCAGAATTATAATCAATAAATTAAAAGCGGGCATCGAATGTGACGTGATGAACAGCTTTTTATTTAATTTCATTACTTGTGTTGCTATTATTTATATTTATGTCCTTTTTTGAAATATATAGAACAAAAATGAAGTTCCTAAGGTCAACATCTTTCTATTTAATTTCATTATTTAAATTGCTATTGTTTAATATTTATGTTCTTTTTTTGAAATATATGAACAAAGATGAACAGCTCTTTACTTAATTTCATTATTTATGTTGCTGTTATTAATATTTATGTTCCCTTCTGAAATACATAGAATAAAGATTAATTTCCTAAGATAAACAGCTCTTTATTTAATTTTATTAATTGTTTTGCTATTATTAATATTTATGTTCTTTTTTTTTTCAAATACATACATGAAAATGAACTAACTGAGATTTTATGGTATAAACTTCTATTATCGACAAAATCGGACAAAAAATAAGAGATAACGAGAGTCGATTGAACGAATTTCTTGTATCCCTTTATTCTCTGGTACAAGCCAAAATTTTGTATAATCTCGTTGCTCCTCGAGTGCACGCATACTTAATGGAACTTCATAGTCGATTTTCTCGAAAATGTTGTATGAAAAACTGATTACATTTTCGACTCACTTTTGCATGTGATTTTCGGTTTGTACGATTTCCATTGTACCACGATTTTCAGTAAATCAGTGTATACTATACAGATTAACCTGTACAAACAAATCTTCGTTTATTACGAGAAAGATGATCATAATTGATTATAGTTTTTTACTGTGCTTTGAACTCTATAAATTAGTAATTACTATAAATACTAGATCGTTGTGTGTGAAATGGTCAAATTCTTAACGATGTAAAATCTCACGAAACCTTATCTGCTCATCAGCTTCCCAATGATGGGCCGTACGACCCAATAGGCGTGGACCTAGAGATACAGTGCTGCACTGCAGAATATAGTGAATAATGGTTAGACGTATCGCGAAATAGCTTATTGCAATATTATAATGAGCAAAAAGCATGAGCTTATAATGGATTTCGTACAAAAATTACAATAAATGAACGTACAATTTGTTATTGGCGAGAGATCTTGAATAAGAAGATACAAACACCAAAGATGAATCACAAGCGATCGAAGGAAGTTACCGATGACAGTCTAAAGACTTTAATCGTGGTTAATACACGTCATTGTACGATTAGATGGTGCACGTAAATTAAGTCCGCGTCATATAACAGCTTCTCATCATTTACAAGCCTTCACGGAAGAAAGAATAAGATAAATGGATTCTTCACGATGATTAATGAACGTTATGGGTTTCCTTCGCGTACAATTAAAAGATCCATTTTTACACCAGACTACGCAGCACTATATTCTATGGGCCCACGCCTATTGGATCGTACGATCCATCATTGAGAAGCTGATGAGCAGAGAAGTCTAACAAAGCTAGTCACGACTACTGCAAATCTCCCATTTAGCAAATATAAGTTAAATTAGAATGCGATTAAAAAACGCGTTCTTCTCGTAAATTTCATTTATGTATATTTGTCATTTCACATGTAGAGGACTGATGTTAGGTTGAGGTTATATTGGTGTTAGGTTGGGGTATACCTTTTATACAAAAAAATGAGAAGAAAAAATTGCAAATTTTTAACAGTCTCGCCACTAAAATTCGAGGAAGATTATGTCACGTACGACTGATAGCAATTCGTTTATGGACACAAATATTCGTCGATGAACACTCTGCGCCATCTGTTAGATGCTTCATGATGGTAAATATCGCTGATTTTTGTGCAGTTGTTGCTATAATATTATATAACAGTAATGTTGTATCACCGTATACAGAATTGCATCAAATAAATTTTGCCCACCTAAGGTAATGTTTCCTGAATGGGATATTTGCGGTAGCTGTGGCCATTCATGTTGGACTGCTCTGCTCATGAGCTTTCTAACGATGTATCGTGTGACCAAATATGTGTGGACTTAAATACTATACTAACCCCAATACTGTATTTTTTGTTAGTTGAAGTATAAATATACAATTTAATAAATAAATACGTATAATTTAAATGACGCCGTCAAGGGATTTTTAAAGAGACATCTAAAAGATGGTCAATGGGTATTTAATAGACTCATGCTTTGATTGATAAATATTGTTTCCGATATAAAATGAGAGATACTGAAATTTTTAGTCAAAATTGGGTCATTTCAATTGTAACAACAACGATCTAACAGATTACTCGTTGTCAAAAGTACCATATGTCAATAGAACACCATAATAGTAGTAGCGACAAGCAGACAAAATAAGATTTATATATTTTGAAACATTTTGTATGTGAAATTTGTAAATTCATATAAAGATGTAGCGTATATAGTGGTGGCTGAAGTATAGTTCATATTTTCTTCGATAATAATTACATTATATAAGTATAGTATATGTAACTACACATGTTGATAGTAAGTGTGGTGTACTCAACATTTCTACCACATTGGTACATTAGGAGTCATCTAGGTTAGTAGTCTTTTAACAATTTAATTATTTCCGTTAATTATAACTCCTTTTTTCAAAACTATAGCGTTTGAATAATTTAAGTACTCCTATCAATCATAACTTCGTTTTCTAAAATTGTAGTGCTTTAATCAACTCATTGTTCCTGTCAATTACAACCAATTTTTCTAAAATTGTAGCACTTTACGAAAATAATTACTCTTGTCAATTAGAACTTTCTTATGTTTAAGATTCTAACATCTTTCGTCTTATTATTGTCTGCTTATCCTATAAATTTTCTATTGTCCCTCACTGTGTTATTTCGACAGAATTTTTTGATTATAATTTTCCTTTCTAACCTGCAAAGTCGTTCATGCACTATAATTATTTTTGCGTGTAATTGGGAACAACAGACAGATAATTTTTATTAATATTATATAATATGTATAATATATCTGAACTTTTATATGCACGTGTATATATACATATGTAGATACATATACATTTTATATTCTTAGTATAACTTTGATATACTATTTTATTCAAATTTCTTATTTTTCTTTTTCTCGCTAGTTTTAATGCAAATAACAATACTATTTAAAATTGTAATCTTTAGTACAGTCCTGCTTCGGATTGAAATCGAGTAAGATTTATTAATTTTCCTCTGAATTTAACACACTGTTCATGTTGTTTGGCAGGTTAATCGTTCTTCCTATAGCGTCGAAGTCTCACACGGTTCTTGGTATTAGACTGTGCATACGAAAATCGATGTTCTTGACAGCGAAAGGTTCTATTTCTTCGCGCACATTGTCACAATATAGTGCTTCGCCAAGGAATTCGTTTGTATTGTTTAATTTCCGTAGATAAGAGATTAAAGAGAGACACTTTACTGCGAAAAGATCGACTTTCTGCCATGACGAGTGTCATGAACCTTTAAGATCTGAGGAATTTTTCGCTGTTGCTGTGCGTACTAAAATCAGTAATTTTCTTTAATTAAATCTATCCGAAATTTAATTAAAACAAAATCAAATGAAAATTTAATTAAATTTTTTTAATTAAATCCATTCGAATTTATAATCCATGGATAGAACTCTGTTAAATTAAACGCAATGAAACAGTTAATATCTTCCTCATACATGTAAAACATAACCCCGAATTGTTCGTCTTTCGTAGCGATTTGATTCCATTTGTGTCAGTACATCTCGCGACAGCACGTTCGAAACGTAGCCAATCGATTTTTTCACGAATGCATAAATCCATCAGTTTTATCAATCGAATTATATTCGATTTCTATTATTCCTATTTTTAATTCTATTTTTATCATTAAACATACGCAATCCCAAATTGTTTATCCTAAAATTCCTCGAGGGGAATTGTTTTCACCGGAGAATAATCGTTTTCTCCTAAACGTACTTTTTGTTCCTTCAACGAATAGACGGAAATTATGCAAATGTAAAATCTGACATCGTAAACGTGCCTCTTTCTCACGATGAAATTCAACTCGAACGCTTGGTAAATAACTCTATCGTAAAACTCGCGTACAGCGTTTATGGCGGGAACGAACAACAACAGTATTTGTTATGATAAGTTGGCCTCTCATAGCATGTTGACGCCATATTGACATGATGTATATGAAACGTAATACTACATACGACACGCGTAAATCCTGTCCTGTATGGAATATAGTAACTGTACCTAATATGGAAGCAGCGCCTAATATTTAACACACTGCAATATCTAGTCGAGTAACTAGCGACATCAGTCAGCAAAGCGTAAAATATTTCTTCAAAAGGAAGAGAACAAACATATACGCATCTCAGCTTCGCTTGGAAATCTGTCGTCCAACCCAAGTTGATTATATCAATGCTTGAAAGCATATGAAATCTCTTGAGAGGTGAGTTAAATATTAAAATCTTTTACTGCAGGCAAATTAAAAAAACGTGTTTCTGAGTCTACAAACAAAATTTACCGTGAAATTTATCTGTTTCCTAGTGTAATGATTAGTTTTCTGACACGGAATTATTAGGTATCAGCGATTACAAAAGAGGCGACGATAGTGGAAAGTGGGTTTAGTTTTTTCGCTGTTTTTATTAGGATGATGAACGATGTGACTCGGCTGCGTCCTTCACGTGTTCAACACGTAGAAGATAAAGAAGATTAATATAACGTAAGTTAAAAAAGATGGAAGATGTTTTTTTGTCCTGTTGGTTTATATAAATGTTATTTCTCATAGGAAAATAAAAGCTTTCTGAGATTCCTTTACTTTTCTAGGTGTCCCATGTTAAGTGCCATTTTCTTAAATTTTTTCTTAAACTATTTTTTGTTAATTTTCTACCTTGACTTCAAGACACTTAAATTTTTAGCGTAGTTAGCTATTAACAGCCAGCCAACTCTGTGGGACACTGCCTCTGACTCCAACTTTAAAATTACTCACAGATGGCAAAATAAAAAGCTAAGAATCATTACGAATGCAGATTAGTATGTTTCAAACTGCCAAATCAACAACCAAACTGATATTCTCACAAGAAATCCCCATAAAGAAAGAAGTCACTTAACTTGGCAAATGATGTTAATCGCCACTGCAAGCTTATCGCTACAATCGGCTCATAGCGCATCTCCTGGAGATCTTCGAGGGAAAAAGCTAAAAAGGCACCACTTCCTTCAAATATCTATCCTTCAGATTTAGCAAACCAAGATAGTAAATGACAAGATAATATATCAATGGGTGTATTCATTCTAAAAAAATATATATAAATGGCCATAATTAGTGCTAGATATCATTATTGGATAAATTGTATATGCGCAGTTGATAAAAAGAGCTGTTAACATACGAATGTGTATAAACTTTGTCGTGCTTTGACGTTAATTTCATCGAAGAAAAGCATGTTTTTTTTTGGAAAGCTAAACCCAACCTAACCTCAAATCAGATGCAGTTGCTCTATCATATTAGGTACAGTTACTTTATCGTATTAGATGCAATTACTCTAACGCGTATGTAGATGTAGTAGGTACATATGTATGTTTCAATTTTATTCTTCACATAATTTATTTCATTTAAGTATGCTTAACGTTTATTATCTGCAAATTCGATGTGTTTCCTAGTTTTAATACTGCTGTTACTGTTGCGCCATTATCTATTTAGGAAAAAAAAAAATAGAAAAAAAACGATCGAGGACAAAAAACCTTTGAAGAACTTCCCGATTCGGTAGATCGTTAACTGTTCTTTCCTCAATTTGTAGGGATTACTTTACAAAATTATTGTCGATAATCTTCGCGTACTTCAAACAGAGAAGTTTCCGAATCCACGTTAACCCTTTTTCCACAAGTTGAAAGTTCTCTTGTAAATGAGGTAAAACCCATTTTCACCATTTTCTCCAAGAACTACACTGACTACAATGGAACTCCGTTTATATGAACGAAATTTTAGCACTGCCTAGTTATCTGAACTTTAGTTGAGCTCCTATTCATCTGAACTGTCGCCGAGTGTCAAACCACTTAGACTTGCTGCAGACGAGCAACTTTTGTCCGCGCGATGTCAGTGCAATCATGTGTTTCCCTTTGTTTCTGTAATTTTTTCCGCCAAAGACAACGAAGACAGATATACGATCACAGCGACATCACGCCGAAAAATGTCTCTCGTCTGCATCGGGCCTCATGTAAACGTCTGGATTAGCGGCAATTTGTCACTCTCAGTCGTATCAATCAAAAGTTCCATTCCTTCTTCTTGTAAGAACGAAAAAGTTCTGCGGTCGTGTCGTCAAATGCGCGCACGTCCGTATAAACGAATGCCCTTCTCTTAAGCGAAAAGACTATCGTGTGACAAATTGTCGCTAGTGCGCGTTTAACCTAAAGCCTAGACCACACTGACAGATATTTATCCGCAGTATTTACAATTTGCGTTTCAAATCGGAGAGAAAAATTCTGACAGACAATGGTGGTATTTTATGGTAAAAAATTTGTTTCGTCGTTATAATATTAATTATTTATATTTTTATGATATCCAGCCCCAGAACAGTACATACGTATGTATTTATTATTTAAAAATCAGGATTTACAAAGTTTAGGGTACTCGTCTTCGTTGTCGAAAGGGACTTGCAAGGACCTGGTGATGGTTATATTTGTACAAAGATAGATTTCGACAATCTGTGTATTCCATTTCCAACAAATTTCCAATTGTAGAGCAGCCTACATACATCTTTTGATAATTATCATCGGACAATGTATGTGGACGAACTCTGTCAGTGTATACGCGCCTTTAGGATATAAACAGTAGGGGCACGTGTTATGTGACACACTTCCATGTATCGCAGTCGATACAGATTTGCAATATTATTACGTATTCGAGAGCGTATGTTTCGTGGAATCCTCTTATATGAACATTCCTATTAACTGAACGAAAAATCATAGATGGTAGGGAGAAATAGGTGGATTCCTACCATATCAACGACCTGGTTATATAAACTAATTTGTTCTCCGGTAGGTTCATATAAACGGAGTTCTACTATATTTGTTTTAACTCAGATGTTTCGTCGCACACGCTTAAGGGTATTAAAAAGGAACGATAAAAGGGGATAAATAAATAAACAGACAGGCATTTAAACAAAATAATCCGTGAATTTATTAAAAATAACACAGGAAAGAATAAAGGAAATGACAAACAACAAATCAGGACAATGAAGCCGCACTAACCGGTTAGGACGATCATCTAATTAATCAATTAGTAAATCTACTAATCGTAACTTAGCTAGTAGCTTATCACAACCGCGGGCGCTCCTCTCGGTATCTGTTTCTTTTACATTTTTAGCTTTCGAGAGAAGACCATCGGTATCGCCATCACTTCAAGTTTATTATTTCTTCTCTTACGTAAATCAACTCTTACGTCCCGTATTCCTCTTATCCATCAGCTTTTACAATTTTCATGCGGATAAGTTCGAAAACGCTTTGTATCGCCGTTTCGACGATAGAAATAGAAAAAAAAAAAGAAAACACGGATGAATACACAAGTTTGTTTGAAAGATACAATATCTCGATCTACTGCCACATCTTGCAAAATATTCTCCGCGTAATGTAATTATTAAAATCACATTGTTTCGTTGTACAGATTATCATAGACTTATGTGCACGAAATATTTTGCAACATAGATTGGCAGTTTAATTCTATCGTCGATAGCCCGCTGAATTTCTAGGTAACTGTTTACACTTTAATTCACAATAGCTTCAACATATACAATATCAAACTAAACTTGATGGAAATATTTGACCAATTGTCGGCAAATAAAGCTTCTCAGTTCACCCATATGACGCAATTATTTCGACTCCATTTTGGTTCTCTGAATATCTCTACAATTTCCGTTGTTCAAACCAATTCTATTTTTTTACGCAATGTTATAACTCTAGCTCTGGTAAAACTGCTATCTGGCAGTCCATCTTCAATGATCTTGTCCTTCACATATCGTTCATTTGCTGCAAACAATGACATAACCTAAAAATCACAATTTTAGATTTGAATGTCCTGAACTGCTGCAGTGTCGTGGTGATGCAACAGCGACACAGCTGCCCTCGCGCGGTGAATTCTCGAAGTTCACTTGCACGACTCCACCAGCACAAAGTACAAGAAACAACTGTTTTTTCTGTAGCAATAACTCAAAAACTACGAATATTGAACTACGTCATTGTTGCAGCGAAAGAACGATATGTTATCAAGGTCAGCCTCTTCGGTGACCTTTGAAAAGTTCTAATCGTGTCTCGTTGTTCGTTAAAAAACTACTAACAAAATAGCTTTCGTAAGTAAAACTTATCATTTTTCAACAGTGAGTACACATTCCAGCTGTATATGTTTTATACCAATATTCCCACACTTAAAGTTTTGTTTAGATTTAGGTTAGGAATTTCATTGTTAGCTGCGTAGTTTGAGCCATCATCTAACCTAAACTTCTTTCGTATCAGAGGAAGAAACGCATAAATGCCAGGGTCAACGTCGAGAAATTAATAAAAGTGTGGGAAAAACCGTGAGAATTACTACGAGTGTCTTAATTACGTTGTCATAACTAGGTTTAGGTCAGGTTTGAGCACTTTAACTTAACTCTAACCTTAATTAATGCGGACCAAAGTATCATAGACCCACAATTTTTACCTCGTAATTTTTTAAGGAACAACGAGCAATGTCTAAAATCTTTCGAAGGCCACTCATGACAGATGATCTTGATAACATATATCCTGGGTCCCCTAAACAACAGTTTTACCTAACTTTTCATTGAATCATATAATTTCTTCGGGAAATTTTTTATTTTCCATTGCTACCAGAAATAAGAAAATACAGTAGCAGTAAAATGGAAAGGAGTCGAGCTAGCGTTTCTCAACCAACGATTCAGATGGAAATTGAATTTTACTGCAAGAATTTCAAACACAAAATTGGTTTTATCACGTGGCTGAGAAGCACCGGTATATGCAATCAACTTATACGGATATACATGCGAGTGAACAACCATTTCCAGAATGTCTACATATCCTTTACTTAAATAATAGTATTCTTATCGATAAAGATGAATAGTAGTAGATTTAGTTCTTCGATAGTAATCAAATCGCATTTCGTCATTAAGAAAGAAACATTCAAAGATTTAAAGCAAAAGAGAATTTTTTCGCGACCACTTAATTATTCCAGAGGAATAAATAAGTCATGGACGATAGTTTCTCAATTTTCAATCAATTTCATATACCTGACATTCGACAGAATAAACGATAAAAAAAATTCATAAATTGTTCGTTCCCGGTTAACTATATCATATATGTTCATCTATTTATAAATAAATAAAAAAAAAAAGAAATTGTTTCTTTCAACGTTATTTCCATACTAGTGACTTGTCTCGATCACGCATTCGTATGTTATTTGCGATTAAGTATATCAGAGAACTTGAATTAATAATAAAGAAATAAATTAATGATTAAAGAATAGGATTTCAAAATATTTCCTTCGTATAAATAAACAATGTTATAGTTAATAAATATTTATTATCTCTATCTGTTTTATCACACGGTAACTATGTAGAAGTTTTTCTTTGGGGAAATAAATCAGTATTTTGAGGAATATATTTATTAACGCATCACTTATACATCGCGTTCGATAATCCGTGATTAACCGATACGAGGCGTATTAATTTATCGATTCGCTTCCGACAAATTTAATTTACTACGGAAACTTTGCCACGATTATATTTTACAAACGCTTTATTTTCACGTTCGACAGATTTATTAATTTTTATTGCCAACGACGCTATTCAGGAAGTTGTTAAGTCATTCGGTTTTAGAAATGTACACTAATGGATCAAGTTAAAAGTCAAAATATACGATGTGAAAGAGAAATCGACGAAGTTTAATATAAACGCTCGAAGAGAAAATATACATCTCTTTTCGCGGATGTTTACGAGAATCCTAGCTCTATCGACAAACACCGTACGAACAAAATTTAGAATCCACCGACTTTTCAATTTCCGAGGTGATGTCCGGTTAATCAGCGCCACTTTCCACTCTAATTAGGGATGTAAGTTCATTAAGAAAAATGCTCGGTCAACAACGAACCCGCGGATCACATTGACCAATTCGCTCGTTTACCGAAACCTCCCATCGACGATTTTTTTTTGTAAGTAACAATTGGAGTCTAAAGGTATATAAATATTTTCAACTATCGTGCACTTGTTTATGGTAAATCGTCGATGAAAATATTCCTCTAAACGATCACACGAGTTTTAAATCACAACCCTTCTCATCGTCCCTTTTCTCGTTAACTTCGAGATAAAGTTCGTTTTTCTTTTCATTCAAAACGTCCTCCGATTATTTTCAATTTCGAATATACCGTTAATTAGAATCAGAATTAATCAATCAGAATTAATGTACGTAGCTTGTACGATACGATAGAAATTTTAAAAAAATTGCAAAAAGGCAATAAGTAACACTCTTTTTTTTACAAGTACAATCACAGAATTTTACAATTTCTTCTATCGCTATCCACACCGTTAAAATTCACGTTGAAACATGTTTCGATGCGTCGACGTCTAGGTTTCACGAAATCTGTTCAGTTTCAGTTCACCTCTACATTGTCGTTTCTTCACAATTTACAGTCTGATGCCAATGTTTCAACGTGTCTGATTATTTTCTAACTCCAGTATCGTTATCGACAATAGGAGGTCTGTTCGTTATGAAAAGATAGAAAATTAAAAATCTAAAAAGAAACGCGCAAGAAGATGGCCAATTGAAAGAAACAGGTTTCCTAACCTCGCGTTCTTGATGGAAATAAAAACGAACGAACCGATCGATTATAGAAATTATTTGCGTATGGATCACCCTGTTTCTCAACATCTACTGGATAAAGTTCAGCCAAAAATACGATGATAATGAATCTGCTGTAAATTAAGTAAATTAAATCGGTGATGCCCTCTACACGTTGAAACTTGTGTTCCAATAAGGTTATGGTCGCCAACTAAGATTGGTTTATTGTGTTGTTGGTTGGGTTCCTGTACCGATACAAGTTGCTTCTGATGTCTATCTGTCGAGACTTAATTACATAATTGTAACACGTGTCGTGAAACTTAAGACTCGATGCATGCAACATGTTGCAAGTGTATATGGGTCTTAGCACTTAAGCCGAATTTACACTGTTTCAGTTTGGAGGAACATCGCAGATGAACTTGTTTCCACGCGTGTCTTATTCGAGGATGAAAGCAGCGTTCATCGACCGTGTTCCTCTAAAATGCAACCGTGTAAATTCCACTTCAGCCTTGAGGAAACAAGCTGCAAAGCCGGCAGAACGTCGGAATTCTTTCACTTCTGGACAAGGCTGTTTCTCAGAAGCTTCAATCTGTATTAAATGGATCGGTGCTAAGTGTAGCAATGTGAATAGCGATAACCCAGGTCGTGCAAACTACAACACTCTCGATCTTTCTGATATCCATCTTAAATCATATGAAAAGGAAAAAAAAAGAAGAAAAACTAAAAAGTATATAAACGTATCTGTCAACGCAACGTGATACGTTAGAACATCAATTAGCTATTCTGTTAAATATGAAGAAAACACTTAGGAAAGGAAAGAAGATAAAACTTCTAATTTCGAAGATCTATCCCCGGAAACTGATTTGTGCATATGCTCGATTTCTCGATTCTTTGTTGACCACGACGTTCTCGTAATTTATCTCAATTAATATGACTAATTATATAGATACATCTACTTAGGCTTAGATAATTCTATGTAAGGCATGGAGTATGTCATCTCGTTATCTGGTATCTAGATTATTCGTATATCTTTATAAATTTCTTGTTCCTCTCACACACGCACACACGCCCCCCCATTTCCCAATTTTCCCCCCGGAATTTCTTTTGCCCTTTTGTTCAACAAGAAACAATCGCGCGTTTCCTACCTGTCAGGTCGAAAAAAAGTTATATCCCCGCCCCCCTTCGCCCTTCCAACATTCTCTCGATAATTTAAAATTCATTAATAAATTTCTAAACTATAGTCGAGAAACATTTCAGTTTTTACTTTCAATTATGTTCGATCGAGTTTTGAATTTACGTTCGAGTATTTCGGCCGACAAAAACCGATTAATTAAAACTGTTGCCTTCGGTGATTCCCAGTATCGACCCACCGCTCTGATAGAATCGCGTTTTCACGGAATCCAGATTGTTATTTGTTTATTTAATCTTGCCGACCAATTGTTGGTGTGCATCTATGCGTATGTGGCCTATGGTTGCACGGCGGACACAGAGCAGAGAGAAGATATTTTTGGTAACTGCTTAACCATACGATCAGCCAGCCCGTTATTCCCCATTCAAATCACAAGGAATAGCTCGCCAGCTGGCTAACACATTCGTCTCTGCGCGAATTCTATTTTCTCTAGAGTAAAAGTCCCACGAATTCTCTGCCCTAAGTAAATTAGCTCGTTGATCAATGACTAATTTATAGGTTACCTAATATTCAATAATTAACAATAATTAAAGCTTACCGAGATAGGTTAATTAACAGCTGAACTTTATTTCGCAGGATCGACAATTATTGACATTTTTCTTTTACTGACTGGCTATTTTCCACGCGAAGGATTCGATAAATACGAGTTTTAAGACGAGAAATCTCATTGGATAACAAATTATCTGCATTGCAAAAGTATTTTGCATATCCCTTTATTGACGCCATGTTGTTTCTCTTCCCCAACCGATTGACCTGCACTGATAAGTTCAACTGAACTTCGCTGAAGATTAATTTTTTTTTTCGAAGAAACTAATACACTTTTGACTCGTCCAATTTAAAAACTTTGTTTTTTAAGAAGATAAGTGAAATACAAAATTTTCTACTTTAGTAGCAATGATCCCAGCCCAATCCCATGTACAAGGATCGTCGCTTATCTAACAGCATCAGACTAGCATCAACAGTAGCATTATAATTTACATATATAATTTACATATTTTACGTGTTTTCATAGAAATTTGTCTATTTAACGACAACAGCATAGCATCGACGGTTCTCCCTATCGTCCCGATAGTAATCTGAATTATGTTAGGTTCACTGGTAACGCGTTAGTGACAAACAGGGTTAACGTAATTATTTCAATTTTTTATTTAATCAATTCAAGACCCATAATTACTTTAGTTAGTTTAATTTTAGGTATATTATATATATCGTAAATAAGATTTTATAGTCCTGCATCTGCTTTAGACGTACTGTCAATTTTTCTACGGACGCTAATTGCTACTCCAAATTTTGTATTCCGTTTTTGTATCACATTTCCAATTTTTTTTTTTTCTTTTAATAATATATGATATCGTGCTGTTGATATTTGAGAGTATGGATTTTTGTACATCTTCAATAATCTGTTTACACATACAGTGCATCAAATTCACCGTCGCTTCTTCGTAATTTAAAAACTTCTGTGTGTCCAGTATTTTCTTCCTCTTTTTCTATTATCTTTCCCTTTATCAACGTACAATGCTACTATGTTAGTACATTTCGACAGTTTGTAAAGTGGACGATAGGTGTGAATCTCACACGCTGTGTTGAAGACGTATGAGCAGCTGAATGTCGTTACATCACTGTTGTGCTATTAAATGAACGACAAATTTAAAGAATAACCCGAACCTAATTGATAAATAACCCAATTAATTAATAATTAATAAATAATCCAATACCCATGATTCAAAATCCCGCCACAAGGTGGCCACCATTCACGTATATTTATTCACAGCCAGCGACACTCATTGGACGAATCGTATATAGAAGTTAATATGGCGTCAAAGCAAGGTACAGAATAACCTAAAAATACTCGGTTTTACACAGTCACAACTTTTGAACTAGTGGCTCCCCCGCCTTAAAGCTACATTTCCAGATTCTACAGGACGAAAACTACAAGATTGCAAGAAACAAAGTCAATAATCCTTGGTCTGGCAAAATAAAGTTCAGCCTAATTAATTATTTGTTAATTATCCGTTACTAACGTAACCATCCATCACAAAAGTTTCTGTCTTTCGTTACTCCTAATTATTATTCTTATTATTCTTCTCCTTATTTATTATTATTTTATTTACAAATTATTTCGCCTTATAAAAAACAACTAATCAGAAGTGTAACAATTAGAACTCTAACGATAGAAATTAATCGCTCCTTCACGAGTTACGTGAACGTTGACTGAGGAAACGAAATGCACGTCGAAATCGATCGAATCGTTTAACAATTAATCAAGTTCAAATCAAAAGCAACTGTCAGATAATATCGAAACGATTTGGAAGAATTTATTATTTAAAAATCTAATGGCAAGTAAATATACGGTCAGGAACAAAAGTGGACAAATGGGAGAAACGGTGTTCAATAAAGTTCCATTAAAATAGTATTAATCTTATATATTTAAATCTGATTTATAATATATCCTCTTAATCAAGAACTGAAGAATGGCGAGTAAGTGGACTGTGGAAAATCGTGTTTGACAAATAAGATAGTCGATTAAGAGGACACTTCCGGTTCCGTTATTCAAACGTAAGTGATTCTTAAATGTGGTCGATTAAACAAGTCTATTACTTCAAAAAAAATTCTTTGCAAGAATAGGATTATTTTTCAAATAATACTATGATGCCAAAAATAGCGAGAATTTGATTGCAGGTTCAAGATTAGGTTGCTTCTGATCGTCGTAATCAATTAAGTGACCACATAATTGCTTCAAAATATACATAGTGTACGAAAAAGGCATAGTCGAAAAAATATACAAACGTATACTATTGCATACTATTTGATAAAGACGATGTACTATCGCAGAAGAAGATCATGGAATTGTTCACGAATGCCAACGAAATCCAATGAGCGCAAGGAAAAATTGCAGGAAAAGCAGAATTATACCTTCGACGAAGACTGCAGGACGAAGGTAAAATAAAGTTGAATTACACGTAAGTCATGTTAATAACAGAAATACAAAGGAACGTCAAAATAGAGAAAGCAGTTTAGTGGAACAGTGTTCGAAAAGAAAAAGAGGTGTTACGTCAAGTGATAAAGAAAGAAGAGAATTTATATGGAGGAGTTAGGAAGAAACGGAACAGATGAGAAACGTAGGAAGGGAGATGGAGAAAGGTACGAAAGAGACAAGAAACTGCAGGATCAAGAACAATACCAGGGAATAAGTAGCACGAAGATGGTATAAACCTACAACGTGTCTACCTAAGTATCTGGTAGAAGAAGGACGAGGGATGACCAGTTCAACAGCTTGCCGCAAGAGGGAGATGCCACAATGTTGAGGCGAGCAACAGATTTTGCAAAACCGAAGAGAAAGCAAAGTTTATTTTACATGGGAGAAACTTGGCCATCTTGAAGCACTGATTGAAGGTCTGCACAAGGACGTGGAGGAAGATAGGAGTGAAATATAGAAGAATTATTGGGCGATAAGATAGGAAGATTGGGTAGGACGATAAATAACAAGGTACAGGACAAGAGAAGTACCTGATATAACAATAGAGTGTGTAGGTCAGAGTAATTTAGTTTAGAGTGGTTTAAATTAACAGGATCTAATATGTAGATTTGGACATATGTTTGGACATAAGTAGAAGGATGCTAGGGACAGAAGTGCAGTACCAAAATGAAGTCCAAACAACAGGAGAATATGTAGTATACTAAGTAGGATTGTAATACCAGAAAGATGTGATGTAGAATGGAAGGCTGTATGATCTGGTATTTTGCAAAGCATGTCCCATTCTGTGTCTGTCTTTTGGTAAAAAAGATATTGATATCTTCTTGGAAAAAATAATATCATGTGACACTAATGAATGTCAGTTTGTGTTACAATTGTAAAGAACAACTTAATGAATTTAATTTAATTAAAATTAAAAATTGTGGATCATCGATGGTGCAGACCAGGACTTCTTAAATTGTAAGACCAACCGCAACAGAATTATGGCGTGGTGAAAATTTGTATACAAGCAATTGGAAAAAAAAGATCATATTTTAAGAGAGAGAACGTAGTCAGGAATTCAACAAACCAATTGTTGTACCGATAGTGCAACTATACCGATGTACATCATCGATAGAACTAGAGCAGGTCTTCTTAAAGTGTAGGTCGCCACCCTGTATATAGTTGAGTAAGGGAATTATGGGGCGGTAAAAATGCTCTGCTATATCCGAATATCCACCCAAGATTTAATTCAACATATAAAAATAAACAATCAAAAAGAACTTTAATTTAATTAAGAAATCTAATTTAGAACAATCAAACAGGACTTCTAAATTGAATTTATATTTAACGTAATACAAATATAAAATAAATATAATACAATATAATATAAATTAAATTTTCATTTGGAATTAAAATTCTTTGCTTTAAGATCGATTAATGTTTCATTTTTGTATATTTACTTTGTATACATTTTTGTGTACACAACATAGATGGCGTCAAATTTGTCCAAACAAAATTGGAGTGGAGAAAGTTTAAGGAGCGCTGGTATAAAGGAATTTCTCATGCCGTATCAAATTGGTGCTTTAGTATTTATAAATACAGCCATGAATGCACATAAGTACACTGATATAACAAAGAAAATTTAAAAGTGACAGGCTTAAGAATTGGTCTCAAAGAAGTGTTCATCCTACAACAAGAAAATGATCCCAGACACACTGACAAGAAAAGTAAAAAGCTTTCTCAAAATTCAAATATTCAGTTGCTTAAGTGGCTATCAACAAGGCCTCAAGTAATTCAACTGGCAACTTATGGAGTTCATTTGATGCTGAGATTCCATTGGATAAACGATATGATAGAATACATTTGGTAAAAATTATTGGAAAGTATCGGTAGAGATTATAACAGAAACTTCACAAATTGCAGGTATATTTTTTCTATTGCAGAATATTCTAAANTGTGTCCAAAAAGTAATGAGAAAGATTTCAGTGAAAAACAGTGCAATAAATTCTACTTCTGTTATTTTTGTTCTCCAGTAATTGGTTGACAATTCAATAAAAGACTTTGCTCTCCTGAAAATATAAATAGCGATTTCGATCATCGATTAAATCATTCATGTATACTTATGTGTACATATATACATGCGTGTATGTAGGTATATTATATAAATTAGGCAGGTATTTATATAAATCGTATATAAATATATGTAAGATCAATATTATTTTCAACTTTATTGATAACCATTTTTACCACTTGTCCACTTATTTTTTTCTTTTTTTCTTTCTTTTTTTCTTTTTATTTTTGTTTCCGACTGTACGAATTTACAACGCGAACAATTTTGTTTTATTCAGTTTCGGTAAAATCGTTTCTAAATTTTTGTATAAATTGTATACAAAATCTTATTGCTCGAAACTGGTTTTAATCGACAACCGATGTACATCTGATTCTACGGGCAACTTTCGTTAATGAAAGAAAATTATTCCCATCGATAATTTTCAGTCGTAGTACATAAAGACATCCGAGAACGATCAAAGTTGCGAACCTTTCACGGTAATTTCACTCACTAACCGCTAATTTAGAAAATTTATTGCTAGATTCATTTTCTTACGTGTAAAATTTCCTCCCAAATATTTTATCATCGATATTCCTCTTCACTTATACAACACGATCGATCGATATATTTCATTAAATTAATGTATATATATATACATATATTAATATATAATAAAACGACTATGAATAATGCAAATGTTGAATATTCTTTGTTACTGCAGCTACAGAAATCGGACATCGATAAAATTAACAGACTCGTAACGAACTAATATATTTTCTCTAAATGTTTACACAACGCCTCTAACGTTTAAATAAAATTAGGAAATTCCATTCATCTACATATATAACTGATAATAACATTTTAACAAAACATTTATATACATATCAGTTTAAAATCACCTATCATTTCCGATGACAACAAAAAATTAATAAACATGTGAAACCGTAGAAAGTGGAGTAAATCGAGCACTCGCTCGATTAATGTCGTGTCCGAAAGAATTTCTTAAGAAACTTCCGACAAAACCATAGTTAACACGAGATGTATTTTCACCTCTAGTTTTTAAATAAAACATTTAAGAAATAATTTCACGTTGGAAACGATTTATCGAGATCGATTCATCTTTCAAATAAATTGTTTTCCCATGAGGATTATCGAAATCCGATAATGGAATCACTCAACTAAAGAACGAAATATTTTCCATTAATAGTTTAAAATTTGTATCCGTTAGGCCTCGCAATTAAGTTAATCGACGTTTTGCCATAGGCTTTGCTTAACGATACCGATCGATCGAACAACAATTAATTGCACATTTCTTCCGCGTGTTAATTGTTCGTTTGCAAGCAATGTTGAGCATCATTGAATGAATCTTGACGTAAATAATTATTTACAGAGGCATTGTTTATTTGAAAGTTCGAATGAAAAACAGAGATAAATTATTTGTTATTTGGACAATTCGAAATGCATTGTTTAAAGTAATCAAGTTAATTGTTATTTACAGGTACAATTGTATTTGTTATTTTTATTCATTTTTATGTATTTTTATTTATGATTTATCAACAAATATAACATTACTGTAAACGACAGTTTATAATTTTTAATCATGTTCGTTAGTTATAACAAAATTAAACAGGCTTTTTGACAATTAGTTCGAGAGGCGAGTAGTTTCAGAAGCAAGTGGACAAAGCAAGAACCAAAAATTATTTATTTATATATTATCATTTATCGTCTAATTAAATTCAAACTAAAAATAAAATTTCATTCGTAAATAAGAAATAATAAACAAATTGTTTCTCGCATTGTTCAAATGACTTCTATTTTCTAAGAAATTTCTATTTACTGCTTAATAGTTAAACAAAGTTTTGCCCAACACTGCAAGTAAACTACAAATTCGATAAAATAACAATTTCTAATTAATTCCGTGATCAATTTCATTTTCAACGTAACCTATATAACAGAAATTAGAAAATAAATTAGGGTTAGGTTGAGGTTAGGTTATTAGAAAATAGAGACGAATCGATCTCGATAAGAAAAAGGATACTGCACAACTTTGTATATACATCAAATGTTATTATTTAATTCGAGTTTCTAATTGCTCCAGATTAAAACAACGAATTAAGCGGTAAAGTTAAAATAATCCGGATTAAAACCGCGAAAGTGATCAATCGATTTTTCCCCGTTGAAATACCATGTTTCATTTGTTTCAACCTGTCATAGGCCTTGTAAAAATTATTTACCTATTTATGTATATATATATATATTTTTCTATGTTATATATATATATATATATATTATCACCAAATCAACAAATAAATATCCTAAATATATTAAATATCGTATAATATATGCTCTCCCAACAAATAATATATAAGTTCTCATCTATTCTCGTTAATAATAATTCAATATAATTATATGCGTGCGTATGCATTTGTATACATATACGTATCTCTGTATACACGCACATACGCACATATGAATTTATTTGTTTGTTTATTTATTTTCATTTATATTTATATGTATGTATATATATATATTCTTCATTTCTTTAATTTTTCGGTTTATTTATCTATTTACTTGTTTAAACTTTAGGCGTTTTCCTATACGAAAATTGCTACCCTCACATCCCGGGTAGTTGTCCCTTTTGTTTTACCTTTTTCGTTATTCAGTTTACACAGATGGAGAATTTCTAGTAAAATCTGACGAAAAAATAGTAATCAACGTCTTGTTACAATTACCCCTTGGTACGTTTATCGACTGGCGAGGAAAAACTACAATTTGCTAAAATACCTTTGTCAAATTAAGAAACAGACGACGATGCGATTAGGCCAAGTTACGCAGAAACCTGGCAGTCCTCGAAATGACAACAAGATTAGTTAAACGCATCACGGATCCCATAATTTTGTGAAGCTCGCTTTACAAAAGATTACCAACTCATAAAACAACTCTTACAACTGTACGATTATTAAAACTACCGCAGCCATAGTTCCATTTTAGGCTTATAATTATTCTGCAGAAAACTTCCAAACCATATATTAACTATGTTACGAAATAAGCCATTGAAAATGGTAAAATGGTAAAACAACAACAGGAAATAAAATATATTCAACAGAGATAAATCTACTTTTTTAAAGTTAAAATCTTGAAACTAAAACTCGAATGCAGGTCTTCGAGGACTGATGACTTTCTGTATAACTTGGCCCAATTGCGAGTTTAAAAATTCTATTAATTCAGACAATATCCCAAAAAAAGATTGGTCAAAAATTGAACTGCAAAATTCAAGCATATCATAATATGTGGTAAAAAAAATATTTCAATTTTACGATCAAATATTTTCTTAATCTCAATATCACGCAATAAAAAATTGGAATTCGATTGATATATCTACCTCGTTTACGTTTGAAAAATGTAAATTAATAAAGATATAAAAATTCATGTAAGAAATTAAAGAAACATTTCTGTACCTATTGAACAGCTTGCTATTTCAGCAGGTAATTTTTCCTCTTTCGTTTATCTGAAATCGATTAACACCATACTTTTCGACTGCTTGTTGTACATTATTTGAATGTTACGTTAAAAAGAAACATAACCTCTGTTACAGTTATCTTCGTAAAGAAAGTTAACTAAGAATTAGTTAATCCAAACTACGCCCTTATCATCCTAATTACAGTAGAACCTCGATCATCCGAACCCCTGTCATCCGAATTTCCTATTACCCGTACGTTCCACTATTCGAACACGTTTAGCATGTAAGAAGTTTAATCCTTTACAGGAATTTTTGTCAACGACCAACGACACTACTTGCGAAAACACGATACGACTTCACAAGCAATTAGGTTTACAAGATTGCAGTTATGCGATGGCATATGCTTGGTTGAGCATCAGATGTGTGACACTGAGAAGAGCATGGAAAAAACTAGCGAATTACATTGAAGACAACATACAGGAAGAAGTGGAAGATAATATTACGACAGACGTAGAAGAGACACTTTCTGCATTGAACACAATACCAGGTTTCGGTTATTGCAACAGCTCCGACGTAATAGAATGGTTTCAACGCGATGAACCTTCTTCGATTGGCCATCGTGCTAATGTTACGTGTGCTTTGAATAACGAATTAATTGAGAAACGAATATAATGGCAATAATGATACTCATCGACGTTTTGTAGCATTTGAGTCTTTAGACATAATCTATGCAGAAAAGAAATGTAACTTTGCCGAATGAAATTTGCTAAAACAGCTACGTGATTTAGCAGCTAAACAGATCATATTTAATTGCAATATCGATATTGCTGTTATTGGGTTGCCCAATAAGTAACGTCGTGTTTTTACGCCACCTGGCGTTCTGTTGTCTTCAAGTAACGATGCGGTGTTCCTAACCTTACAAATCGGGTCGTAAGTCAACTGATGGCGCTTCTGACGAAAAGACGTATAATTAAGCAAACTGTGTCGTTAAAAAGCACCACACAAACGACAAAAAAGATTTGCAATGTGCACGATGACGATGCTGTAGGTGTAAAAGTAATGCAAATGGTTGTTTATGAGATTTCCTAGTGGAGATTTCACGGTATGCGATGAGAAACAGCCGGGTACATCCGTCAAAGTTGATAATAACAAATTATCGACTGTTGATAAGCAGATAAATTACTGAGATGTTGAAAAAAGCGGAATCTAACGTTCGCAATCACTTACATCAACTTGCAATAGTTTCCTGATACGAAACGTTTGATGCAAGAGTAGTGTAAATGAATCTTTTGCCTATTGAATGTAACAGTACAGCTTGAAAGCATAACCCTTCATTCTGTTTTGTCGAAAAGTCGTGTAAGTATGTCTTCGTTAATTTCTCAGTGGATAGAAGAATATGTGAAAATCAGCCACTCGACCCCTCACAGAAATTTTACTTTATCCCTCGATATCTAGTAACAACTTTTTTCAGTCATCTTACACCATTTTTGCATTAAACGGGTCATATAGCATTTAGGTTCCGCACAAACTGCCAGAAAGAAACATAGTGGACAGAATGTTGGCTTGTGATTCGCTATTGAAACGTTAGGAAAATAAGCCATTTCTAAAGTGGATTGTCACAGTTGATGAGAAATGGGTCACCTACAATAACGTTGTATTGAAAAGGCATTGGACTAAACCGAGATCAATTGCATTAACAACTTCCAAGTTCAAGTTCATAGCCTCAGAAAATCACACTGTGTGTATGATGGGATTGCAAGGGAATAGTGTATTACGAGCACCTAGCACCAGATGAAACTATAAATTCTACGAAATGTTGTAACCAATTGGACCGGCTAAAGGCGAATATTGAGGAGAAATGGCCAGGAATAGCGAATAACGATGAGAGACCACACGTCTCGTCGCAAACTGGACAAAAACTGAGGCAATTCAATTGGGATGTTCTCTTCTTTTCATCTCTTCTCTGACATAATATCCTTAAATCGTCATTTATTCAGATCTTTATAAAATTCAGTGATAAAAATGTTGATTCTTTGAAGGCCTGCAAAATGCATGTGTCCATGTTCCTTGTAGAAAAAGATGAGTTTTGGAAGAGTGGAATTATTGACCACACGATGGCAAAATTTGTTCTGTGGACCAAAACGGACACTACGTTCCTGAATAAAATTTCTCAATAAAAACATAAAATGACTATCTTTTTGTACAAAAAGTACAATATTACTTATTGGTCAACCCAATATTTATTTACATTTTTGAAATGTATAGAACAAAGATGAGCTTTCAAAGATGAACATCTTATTTAATTTCATTATTTGTATGGCCATTGTTATAATTTATATTCTTTCTTGAAACATGTAGAGGACAAATATGAACGTTCAGAGATGAACATCTTTTCGAGGATGAACATCAGAAAAGTAACTATTCTATTATTCGAACATACTTATCCTTTAATTAATCCGGACAACTGAGGTTCTACTGTATTTCATTGAATTCCATCCTAAGAGGTTGCTACTACCACTACGTTCGTTCGCGAATTATAAACAAAATTGTCTTTCGTTCATAATAAACGATCGTGTTTATTACTAACGAAATTACTTCGTTTCTTTTTTTTTTGTTCATTTCTAATTATTGATCCTATACAAGTTATATGATTTATTACGATTTCTTTCGTTATTAAGATCGATTTTTTTTTTAAATCCGTTTCGAAGATGATTTTTCTATCAAGTAGGCCGCGTCCGCTTTTCCCTTTAAAAGCATCTCGCTGTTAGGTTAGATGTTTCTTTTTCTTTTTTAAGTTCACGATACTTTTCGTTATTTTATTTACATTTTATCAGCTCTTTGTTTACGAATTGTATTCAACTCTCAGAAATTGGAGTTGATAAATTTAAGGCTCGGTTATTAATAACGATAGTCGGATGTTTTTAATTATTTTTTTTAAACGAATGTACGTTTCTTCTGAATAATTCTTTACAAAGGTAATATCATTGATTCGTATGATTTTAAACCGATCCTAGCGGTGCTAATTTAAAACACGGCGGTTTAAGGCATATGGACAACCTTGACATGATCCAAATTATGGAAATTTGGAAATTACGCGATTTAAGACGTCACGTTCTTTCTCAAAGAGACGTTCTTCCCGTACCTTCAAAGATTTTTCAATTCTTCACGTAATTGAACTACATCATGTACCAGAATAATCTGATATTCTGAAGCAATCAACGGATTGATCCTATAACGGCTTTAACCGTCCAAATAGTCTCGGCATTGTTTTATCGAAGGTAAAATATCAATCTGCGAAGTAACTCGACTTGGCATTCTGCCTTTGTTAGGTCAAAAAGGCATATCTGCAACTTCCGCTTAAATCAAGTCATTGCTGTCAGACAACAGAAAAATAGCTTTCCTGTGTGTATAGCAAATAAGAAAGTCATATCTGCGTTAAAACTGAATATATAACAGTTCGTATCCCGGACGTATGTGAAATCGATGCCTGGTTGTTAAATGTTGAAAGACACTTTTCTCAAAATCACCTTTCGACTAGATACGCCTATTTGAATTAACACGGCAGCATTGATCCCTTCAAGCTCTTGAACTTCTTAACAATAGCGAATCCTTCGTGTAATTCAGTGGTTATGTGGCATACTTAACCACGGCCAGATTAAACGGCGAGCCAACTTAATCGAAAATAGTAATTTTCAAGGTGTCGATGCCGAGAGAGGACGAAGCAAGAAGGTTAGTCGCAAGCCGCAAGAAGTCCCCAGATTCGATTGAACGTTGCGAAGTTGTTCAATTATGGCTGCACGTTCAACGCACTTCTACCACCTCTCACTTATCTTCGGGATTTGCCCTTGGTGATCTTTCTGTTTCCTGTCTCTCACTGCGAACAAATATTATCAACCCTTCCAGACTTCTCCTTTTCCTTTCCTTGTTTTGGTATCCTTTCATATACATATATCTAATAAAAGATTTGTGTAAAATTTTTTATTGTGCACTGCCAGCCATAAATACGTGTATGCATGTTAGGACAGCTGCTGATATTTAGTATAAATTGACTGCTTATCACAGATTTTACTTTTTAGTTATTTTATCATAAATTTTGTTATTCGTGTGTCTCATAAGGTTTACTAAATGAAGTAAAATTAGTTACACTAATTTCCCAATAAATATAACGAGTATGTGTCCTAATATATACTTATGGTCGGCAGTGTAGATACCTATATTATAAAAGATTATAGTATTAGGAAACATATATAAAAGACTTTCATCAAATACATAAAGATTATATACACGGTGTTTCGTAATAAATTGGCGATATTTAAGGGGCGGATTCAGCACCTAATTCGACACCACAACAGAAAAATACTGATATCAACAGATCAGTGATTTACTATATAGCAATAATATCACTCGAAAGTCACGATTTTAGGGAACATGAGTTTGAATGTTCTAAATTGTTATCTTCTCCCATACCTTCCTTGTAAAAATGGCAATTTATCTTGGAGACATTCGGCAATTTCATATAACGTATTTTTGTGGAATTATTTTTAAGCTTGGAGGTTGGTATGAGTGAAACGTATATGGGAAATGCGAGGACTAATGTGCTCGAATATTAATTATTTCCTATTATACATATGTAGTATTAAATGTAAAGAATAATATGATATATCATTGCATAACCTCTCACAATTTGTACTAATTTACAATTTATAGTTATATGTTTCCCCTACCGTTTCTTAAATTGTTGAATCGTTTCGATGTTTTTTAATTAATCTGCTCAGGACAAGTCGGCTGTGTATCGTTTGTGAAAGTATTTGGGTGATTGGACAGATTCTGCTTGTATTTTTCAGCATGATTTGCGACTAAACTGTTATAGTTTCGTGATGATGCAATAGCGACACAACTGCCCTCACGTGGTGAATTTTTAAAGTTCACTTATAGGTCTCTACCAGTAGAAAGTACATGCAAAAAACAATTGCTTTTCCTGTACCAATAATTCAAAAACTAGAAATTTTGAGTTCCTGTTTACGAGATATAGCGAGTTTAACATTCTGTCATTTCGTATCTAATTACCTTCGTAGGAGATGCTAAAAATAACTATCTTGCATTTCAGTGCATCCATCCGTTGGATTTTTAACCAGTTAGCTGTTTTTGACGAGTATACTCGTCATGAAGAAATTGCAATACTTTCTGTTACGACGAGTATACTCGTCATGCGTAAAAAGTAGTTACAATATACTGTTTAAATTGCAATTTTTGCGAAAACTAAAATATATTCGTAAATTTTAAGATGTTTTGAATATTTAGACGCCAAGACGAAATAAAACGAACAAATAAAAAAATATAAATAATTATATATATATTAAAAATTGTATATAGTGTGAACAATGCGTTAACAGTTAACTGGTTAATTGCGGAGATACTTGGAATCAATCGTATACTCAGCACCTACTAAAATTTTAAATAAATAAAAAATACTCTTGGTGAGTACTATAAGCCCTTAAATTCTTGGACACTTTTTTTAACAACCCATTGTATATATTGTACAGTATAACACATTGCGATATGTTAATACGAATCTTTTTTTATCTTTTATTTTTCTTTTTTTGGGGGGTGCTGAATTTGTCCCTCAAATGTTGCCCATTTATCATGAAACACCCAGTATATGCAGGTACTTCATGTTGTCCGTAATACAAGCGTGATTAATACGATTTGTTTCAAAGCATTCTTCGTTGTAATTAAAATCGTTGGATCCTAGACTAATTACAGCACGAGATTCCTTAATGAAATTAGTTAACTGTATCACGAGCGATACGTAGGAATTAATTTTAAAAAGCTTACGATTAATCAGAAAGGAAGAACAGTCTTAACTACAACTTCCTCTGAATGATCGGATGCGATTATTGAACCCAATTAAAACGCGTACCTATCGTTTTAAAGCGTTCTTAAACGTATGTAAGGAAATATTAATATAACAGTCTGAAAAACGTATAAATGAGACAGCTGAATGTCTGCATGACAAAAATCTCTTTTAACGAAGTTTCACAAAATTTCTGAATGGAAATAGTATAATAGCGCATAAATTTCTTAATTGCTGCAATAGAATATGATATAATAGTCTTGGGCATTTCATGTACCTAATGTTTGTGTTATTAGTTGAATGTGTACAAAATTTTTAATTGCAAGAAATACTAATTTTTCATTGGAAAACACTTAGGAAACGTTAATTTTTCTTGTTTTACTTGATGCCTATTTATGATAATCAACTAATAATATAGAAATTATCGTATTAACCTCTTTTTTATAGAAACGTGTGTAAACACGTGTGTAAGCAAATCGTTCAGCGACAATAATTGCATTTATTGGTAAATATAATTGGAAATGTAGTGGAATGTAGTGATATGTAGTGGAAAATCAACTATTGATTTTTCAACGGAAAATAAACGTAATTTAAACGGTCAGTTAAGGTGAATAACAATAAAGAAGAAGAAGCTAATAGGATTTTTTGTATTATTTAATATAAATAATGATATATTTATCCTTCGTCTTGACTTTACTGACTTCATCTCCATGCCGGGTCATTTAAATGCATGCAATTTTTTGTATAAAATTTTTGTGCTTTAAAAGATCCAAAAAAGCTTCTGAAGACTCTTTCAAGCTTCTAAAACATCATCCAGTAGTTTTTACTGCTACCTCGTTTACCTCAGTCTTTTTAAACAAAGTAAAATTGAAACAGAAATGTGGGAAGAATGAAAAATGACTTAAAATGTCAAAAAAGACCCAGTAAGCAGATGGATGATTAAATACTACTTAGATCTTGTACATTGAAAATTTGATTCATTTTTCGGAATGATTCGAAAAAAATATTGTTTTCCCGGAATTTTTGAAATATTTATAATTATAATATTTCTAAAAAATTATAACAAAAGTAAATTCATATTTTTTCATCAGGAAATCTTATGCTTATTTTATAAATAAATTTGATTAGCTTCCTTTAGTAATACTTGTGAGTGAATTAAAAGAATAGTTATTGTTATAAATTATATAAATTAACTTGTTTATCGTAACTGCTTCTGTTAAATTCTGTTATTACTTTCACTAATATACAATTAAATCCTAAAATAAAAAACAGGAAAGTACGAAACTGTTACGTACAATAATTCATTTTTCATGTTTTAAATATCAAGAGCATATAATATGTTAATTTAAATAAATGTCCCTGTTGAGTTTTTCCATTCATTGAGAAATAAAATTGCGATTCTCATTTTTTCTTTAACTTGCTTCCATTGAAAATTACCAATTTCATTTTTACAAGTAAATTTAATTATGCTACTATACAAATTGATATTATACAAACATACAGTACGTGCAAAAATTTCAGACTATCTATGGAAGGAATATAAACTTTTTATTTGTTTTTTTTAAACTGAGGTAAGGATATTTTATGTTATTTTAAAAAAGCAGCTGACATCTTATGCGATATTCTCTTACTCTTTCACGAGATTTTTTTTTAAATGTTGTAGAATAATTATTTAAGAATCTTGTTGCATTATTTTCAAAAAGTTGATTTCTATTTTTGATTTGCTTTCCTCTTCTTCTTCATCATTTATGATCGCATATTATACGATATTTAAGTGAAGCTTCCTTTCACGACTGCATTTTCAAAAAATATGCGAATCATAAAATACCATAAATAAGCATCATAGTGGAAATATTGTTGGAAAAGGAAAAGATCTGCGTATTTACGTAGATCAACATGCAGAAACGTTTCCTAAGAATGTGTTCAGTTACCCGTTACAGGATCAGCAACGCAGCAAGCAAAAATTTGGTATTTTTTCTTTTAACTAAATTGATGGACTTATTAAACCGACAGTACTATAATGTATAGTTCTATTGGACCATACGATACACCAACCAATTTCCAATGAGCTGGAAAACTCATGAACAGAGGAATCCAATAAAGGTGGTCAAGGTCATCTCATCCAGCAGGGAACATCCCATTCAGAAAATATAGGTCAAATTGCGATAAAAAATGCATTCTTCTTGCAGAAAGTTTATTTCATTTAAGTGTATCTGTTACTATGTACATGTGGACCAGAAATGAGAATGCACAGAGAGAAAAATACCAACTCTGTCCGGGGAGATAAGCAAACTGTATTAAGAGATACAAAGGAATAATATAAAAGCACCCGAATCAGATAGCAACAAAAGTCTATAATAAAATTAACAAAAGACGAGTAGGTGGTATCCCATAGATTTAAGTACATTATGAAGAAGCAACAGTAGTGGAACAATATCCTATGGGGGATTGGTATTAGCGTGATACCAAATCACAAATGATAAAAGAGAATCACCAAAAATGGAACAAGATAAATTGTAATGAAAAGGTGATATAGAAACAAATAGGCTTAGGCGAGAGAGAGAGAGAGAGAGAGAGAATTGCAAACTTTTAACACAATCTCGCCGCCAAAATTCAAGAAAGATCATGTGGCACACGACTGAAAGGTAAATTCACTGTGACAAATAGTCATCGATCGCACATGTTTCCCTGTGTGTTAGATGATGCTTCATAGTAGCAAACATCGTCGGTTTTCATATGGGTCTTACTATAATGTTACTGTAGAGTTGAGTTACGTTATCAGATTGAGTTAGGTTTGGGCCACATATATTTGGGTCAGGCTATTCTACTGCCAGGTTTATACATTTTAACCCATATTTTCTAATAGAAAATTTATATAAATAGAATAAAACGTTTACATTTGCAATAGCTGTGACCAATGTTGGATTCCTCTACTTATAAGCTTTCCCATGTTGTATTATATGACCCAATAGACGGAGGCCTAAATGCTCCAGTGCAGCCAAATCGACTATGCACGTAACTGTATATTTGAGCGGCGTATGTGTATAAATTTACTGCGTAAGAATGAATTATGTCTATAGGTACGTGTCTATCTGCAACACAGCTACAAACATAGGCGACATGTTTACCACGTCGCTCAATTTACGTTTATATAAACTAGAAACGAAAAATAAGAATTAGGTTTGGATTTGGTTAGGTTGGCAACCAAATCAACGCATGCGCTATCAGGCACGTACATTATAGGCAAAATTCACTGTAGTGGTAATACACGATTAGGAAACTGAGAATTTTGATACGCCAACTAGTAGCAGAAAATTGAACTACCGGCAATAGATCGAGTATCTATCACCTATACGATCATCAATATTTAAAAGGACACGTTGTAAAGAACGTGTTTTAAATTCGTTTTAATGCCTGCGAATTGATCAGTATAATAACAGTTGTGTGATTATTTATGTAATTATAAAAATTTACGCAATGGAACTTTTTCTAGAAATAAATAAAAATGATATATATTGTTGTGTGTACAGTTGTATGTAAAGATTACGCTGTCTGTTTTTATCACTTTCTTCGGACAACCGAAAACCTACAGTGTAACTAAAAAATAAATAAAGTCCAGAGGAAATTATTGAGCGCTTCAGCGCATGGGTTAAAATTATAACAATGGACAAAAGTGTATCATTATCTATAAGAGTATATTCATTATACTTTACAAAAAAATATTTTGTTCCATCAGGTAAGTATTATTACAATCATAAATAGAATTGGATATAAAATTCATGAATTTTAAGAAGTCGTGTAGGAAATTTATTTAAATTTTTCCTTCTAAATAGTCGCATACGTCGTTTAAAAAACACTACAATTCCATCAGTTAGTCTTCCAAACTCTTCAATTAATACAGAACTTAGTATATTAACTACTTGAAATTTATTGAAATTTTGAATATTAGACTACTTGAAAAGAAAAAAAGACTACTTCATAGAATATTAAACAAGTTTTAAATTGATAAAGGCTATTGAGTGTTTGGAATATAAATAAACCAGCTAATTGACTAGACTACTTTCAGTAGTTCGCAATCTTACCATCAGAGGGTTAAAATCTAAGTCACGCCTCTACTAAGTTTCTCGATATAAGTTCTAACATTTTCATGTCACTTGTATAGTTCAAATACTTGTACAATATTAAAATATACACACTCATGTATATTTGTGCAATAAATTTGTACATCTATATCGCTCAAATATGCAGTTATGTATGTGTGTAGCCGGTTTAATACTATTCAGGCATAGTAATGTCGTGTGAAGACTATATGGCCGTCAGGTATAGTTGTGCAATAAATTCGTACATGTACACCGCTCAAGTGTGCAGTTACGTGTACAACCGGCTTAAAGTACACTTGCGCATACACGACTTGTACAAGTATGGATGTTTAAACATATTTACATTTCTCGTACAATGAAAATACTTGTGCAGTATTATCATACACGCACTCGTGTACACTTGTGAAATTTTGTATATGTATACCGCTAGCATATCAGTATATAGTTACGTGTGTAACCGGCTTAACATTGTTCGGGTATACTTGTGTCGTGTGTCTGCTATATGGCCATCAGGTATTATATAAGAAAATTTCTAATTAACGTTACGTAACACATAGAATAGAAACAAATACGTATTGATCGGATATCGTTTTAGAAAAATGAAATACCACAATAACTTCAATTATACTACTTCTCTTTACAACATGTTTATACTAAATATCATAAACAAAATGTCAAATAGGATAAGTCTTCATCTTAACAAAATTTTAGGTTAGGACTGTATATATGTACCGCGTTCAATGAGTACACTCAGAAAGTAATATAAATATAAATTGTGTATCTCAAGTAATAACAAAAGTTTGTAACTGCTAGATTATTAGAAAGACTATTATTTCCGTTTTATCTTATCTGAATAAGGAAACATCTTTAAAATTCTGCGGAACATTAAAGTAGTAAATGCTGCGTATCTTTCAGTAATGGAAAACATTTGTTTATGCCCAGAATCTTTAATTTAAAAGTCAAAGTGCCTCACAGGCTGAAAGAAACAATTTTATGCAAATATGAGGAGGCTTACGCCGACAAAAAGTGCCAGAATTTACATTTTCATTTATTGGGTATTAAACCTCGCAAACGATTTAAATAACACTTTTAAATGCAAACGCACACCGTTCTTTTTGTCGCAGCAGCTTTTTAAGCCATTACTGGTTTAATCTATTATAACGATTAATGATTCAGAATCGTAGGGAATTAATATTATCAACGATATTCGCAAATATATAATTAATAGAAAATGCTTTTCGCCAGTAAATAAAACAGCATGATTTTCTATACCTATTTTAACATCATGGATTTCTATAATTGTCGTGCGAAAAGCAAATCTTCATTTAATTTCAAACGTCGATGACACTCGAATGAAAATTTAGCAAATTCTCGTTGATGAAGTGCAATAACTGAAAGTCTCGGTTTACGATCGAAGGAAAGATAAAAAGAAAAAAATACGAGAGGATGAATTGGAAATTAAATTGGACTCACCAAATGTATCTAATAGATTTCATCTTGAGTGCCGTCGAGTTCTCCTTGCACTTGTAAGCCAACACTTGCTTCACGCTGCTCACGTCGACTGTGGGAAACCTCGATGTCACGTAGGCTTTAAAATTTCAATGAAAAATGTATTTTCACCAGATGTGGAAAATTAGATACAGCGATTCTACTGATCACCACTGCATTCAACCAATATTTCATTCATTCCTCCATTCGTTTTACTTTATGCCCTTCGTGGACAGAATTACCACTCCAAAAGTAGAACGTCCACGTTCACTTGAAACCTGGGACCATAACAGTTATAATCGAAATGAAACAAATTGCATATATAAGAATCAGTAGATTAGTTCAATTGATTTTGGTTACGAACAACTGTTATAAACGATCACAATATTTTTGGTTACCGATAATTATTAACAAGGAGAGAACTTTTTTTTTGCTCACCGATAACCATTATCGATGACAGATTCCTTTTTGGCTATTTGGCATACCGAATGAGCAATTAACTGAAGTGCATATAAGTTGCATATAAAAAACGAATAGAGAATCTGTCTTTAGTGCCTTTAGGCTAGATACTGATTATCATTATTGTTAACAACTGACGATGACGAAAAGAACATTCCGTTACTGATGATAGTTACCGGTAACGAAAAAGAAATGTTACGTCATCGATAGAGGTTATCGGTAACCAAAAACAATTTTCTTATATATAACAATTACGTGCAACCAAAACAAAATTGTCATAATAACAGTTATCGGTAACCAAAAAAATTCTGTCGTCGATAATAATTATCAGTAAACAAAAAGAATTCCGTCACAAATATTAGTTACTGATTATTAAAAAAAGGACTATGTTACGGATAATGGTTATCGACAACCAAAAACAATTTTCTTATATATAATGATTATGGGTAACCAAAAAAAAATTGTCATAATAACAGTTATCGGTAACCAAAAAAATTCTGTCATCGATAGTGATTATCGGTAACCAATAATACTTTGGTTATTCATAACGATTATTCATAACCAAAATCAGTTAAACTTATCTACTAGCTCTTATACTGCAACTTTTAGTCGTTTTGGTTATAACTGCTAGGGTTCCTGGTTCCTTGTTATTGTATACTTTAATTTCTGCGTTTAAATGTTTAAAACACTGCTCTGATTTATTTATTAAAGAGCAGAAAATGATGAACAAAGATGCGATGTTGACTTATAAAATTTGCTCGATGGATATGACTAGTTGACAACAGATGATAATTTCCTTTTTTACACGTCGTAAAAATTTGTTAAATCTCGTAAATTCTACGTAAATCTTCAATTTGTCTAGATTTTATTCTCACGAATAATTAAATCAGCTAATTACCGTTCTTTTCGATATAAAGAAACTATACTGTTTCGAACGAGAAATCAATCTCCTCTTGTGGCTAACCTTAACAGTACAGCCTAACCTTACAGTTAATTACTAGTTCTCGAGTACTCGAGTAGGTGTAATTTAGGATATATACAGCAACTAAGCAAGTGCAATTTCCTTAAATAATTATGAAAAGATACTACTGTTATTCGAACGATTCCTCATCTGATCAGTTATATCTTTCCATTACTTGGAATACTGGAATTTCCAATGTACATAGATGCTGCTTATGGGTATGATATACAGGGAGTCCCGGTATTGGTGGTACAATCAGCGAGAAGGTGATTTTTCGTGAAAAAGCAAATCAAAAATGCGGAATAAAATTGTTTTGTTTCATACGACGCTTCGTTTTCGAGAAGATCGATCCGGAAAGTTTGTCAAGTGTAGTTGAACTCGATTAATTTCGAGCGGAACAGAAACGAATAATTGACAGCAAGTTATCCGAGTGAAAATAGGTCAAAAATGTAGGAAAAGACTTTTTCATAGAAAGTTTCGTTTCCGAAAAAATAAAATTTGAAATTGAAAAACGATGTCTTAAATGAACAAATACTTTCGCAGGTAGAAGAATCTCCTGCTGATGGCTTACTCGTATCTAATCAGTAACTATCCAAATTTCCATTTAGCAATCAAATTTTCAAAGTCAGCTTTCTCGAGAACGAAGTGTCAGATATAAAAAAATGTATTATCCTATATTTTAGATATATCTTTTCATATGGATCCCCCTGCTCCTCAATTGTACTATCAGTTCTGGGACACCCGGTATATATTTCCCAAATCAATTTTTACTACATCTCATAACTACAAAACCAAAAACTTAAAAATCTGATGTAATGCAGTTAATATGATACAATATGATAATAACATATATATATATATATATATATATGTATTATTATATTATATATACAATATATTATTATAAATATAATATATTAATATATCAATATTATTATATTTTTTATATTATTAATATATTATAATATTATATTATAATATTTATACATTATATTATTATTATCATATCATATTTATATTATATGACATCTATATATATATATATATTACTATATATAATATTATATTATATGATATATATAATGTATATAGTATAATATTTATAATATTATAATATATAATATAATTATATTATAAATATAATAATATATATGATATTATATATAGATATGATATAATATAATTAAAGATACGATATAATAATAATAATATGATGTAATATTAAATTATAGCACAATTTAAATAATAATGTTTAATAATAATAATATGTTTAATAACATGAAATAATGTTTCTCCAAAAATGGACAGATTATACTCACTGCAAAAGGAACAAATGACAATTGAATAATTATTGAGACAAAAATATACACAGGATGCGCTGCATAACGTGATTAATCATCTAAAGGGCTATTTTACATGCAAAGGCAACTTGGAATCGTAGAATAAAATTCTTTGTCCCAAGCTTCGTGTTTGAGAAAATCGAGTTTGAAAATTTATCAAACATGCTTGAACATACATAGCTAAATCTGGACTGGACTGGAACAAATAATCGACAGAAAGTTATTCTACACGTGAGAATAAGTGAGAAATACAGGACAAAATATTTTCCCAAGACGATTTGTTCTCGAGAGAAATGAGTGCCAAAATTTATCATACGCGCATAGTAGGCCAATTCTTGACTAAACACGACTAAACCCTATTTTCTTGAAAACGAGCTTAAAATCGTACCGTAAATGGCAAAATTTTATTCCACATTTTTAACTTACCTACGCGTATAGAATAACCTTTTGTCGATCATTTACTTACGCCGATAAAAAAATATATTGCACAGATATTTCGTCCGAAGACAGAAATTTCATCATTGTCTCTTAATAAACTAGAAATTAGATTCGCATTGTCAACGCATACGTCAACGATATTATTTATAGACAAATTATATTTTGTTCAGGAATATAGAAAACGTTCGTACAAGGATCTTCCGCTGTACATTTTATAATTCCAATCAAATCCGATAATTAAATCTCATGTACCTATTCTTTGTGAGCATAACAAATTAAAAAACATAAAATTGCCTTATCGGATATGTCTGTGATTTCAACTATTAAAACAGAAAAGCATTTACCTCGCAATATTTCTGTTGTTTCTAAAATGATGGATTTATTTATGGCATTTTTAATGACAGCTGAAATTTTGCTTCTTTTAAGGGGGTGTCCTGAATTAGAATGTTCTAAAACAGCGTTTTTTTGTGATTATTTTTAGAAAGGAAAGAAAGAAATAAAGTTATTGAATTTTGAGGTATGCTTTTATATATATTTAACGAATGCAAAAAAGATTTTTTTAAAGTAAAAAAAGGAATTATAACAGATTTCTAAGCCTATTTCATGGGCTGCAGTTTTCAATCGATGGGAAAGATCCACCTCGTAATTTTTAATAAAAGGCAGAAAAAAGTTTATTTAAATAATTGTTATAGCACCTTAAAGTTTATTTCTTTTTTCTAAGAAACATTTTTTTTAAACCAGCCAAAATTTTTAATTTCACATTTTTTTCTGCCGTTGTTTAGTTCACCCAGAAGAAAAATATATAATAATTTAATCCTTTTTTGGTTTTTTGTTTGAGTCAAGAATTACAAGGTGAATCTTTCTCGATTGAAAACTGCAGCCCGTGAAATAGGCTTAGAAATCTATTATAATTCTTTATTTTACTTTAAAAAAAATTTTTTTGTATTCATTAAATATATATAAAACCATACCTCAAAATTCAATGACTTCATTTCTTTCTTTCCTTTCTAAAAAAATCACAAAAGAACGCTATTTTAGAACATCCTAATTTAGGACACTCCGTTAAGGACGCACGATGTTTGATCCCGGCAGTGCTATTTGCGTCGTTTTAACAAAATTTTACGATATACTCAAAATTTCTTCTTAATGATTCATGGATTTCTTTTCTTTTCTCTTCTTCTTTTCTATTTTTGCATAATCGTGCTATGCACTCTACTTTCTTCTATGTTTTTCCAATTCTCTTTTATCTCCCATTTTGTTAATAATAATAAAAAGTTTAATATTTTATTGTTATTTTTCACATTATATTTTGCTATTAAAATTTTAGTAAAATAATTTTATCGCAAGCTATGCATTTCGCCTTGTATAGATCTTCCCGTTTTTCAAGCCAGGATTTAGATTCTGCATCCTCCAGCCAAGCTTGGAGGAATGCTCACCTCCTAATTGTCTTCCTTGGAGCAAGAGAGAACAAACTGTTATCGCTGTCTATTTATGACGTAACAGTAGTTATTTGTAAAATATTAAAACGCAATTTCAAGAAGATGATCATTGGAAAAAGGAACTACATTCATTTTATAATCCCTCTATAATTCAAGAAACTCTTAAAGATACATCCTACTTGGAGCATTCCCTATATCTGAATTTCTAATAGCAGTGCGAGGTCTAGCAATGTTATTGTCAATGCCTGCGTATAAAGTATCCACTATTAATAAAATTTTTCCAACGTCGTAACGATACACACAACAAATACTACAAGGAATAAGTGTTAAAGGAAGAAACTAATGAACATAATGGTCAGCATATCCTCGTTAACAAAAACATTTCAGTTTTTCAAGATATAATCATTTTGAAATTATACCGATGCAAAAGTAGTAAATATTTGTCTTGTCTAATTTCTCACTCGTCTTGGAACTTCGATAAAACAATACACAAGTAGTTGGCGAGTAATCAGCTGATGAGATTTTCTCTCTATTTCATTTAAGCCTAGTTCATACTGACAGATAATTGTCTACAGACATGTGTGTAACACACCCATGAACTCAAAAACACGTTCATAGACGCGTCTACGTTCCACGTGCTTCGAAATTACCGATTAGTACCATAATCCACCGTATGGTGTGCATGAGTCGTATTAGTGTGTCTATATATAGTGTATTTCACCTAACTTCACCATCTTAAATATCTTGCTCATTTTTTACAGTAGGAAGAAATACCAGAGGAAGGAAATATTTGGTTGGAAGGGGTAAACGTGGTGATAGACAAAAAAATTTTCTCATGGCCATTTTTTAATTCTTGATTTCAAGGTCATTGAAGTATTTCTAAACGGGACTACATATTTCCATCACAGCAGTCTTATAGTTCATAAAAAGACAAATTCACCGATGTGCAATATGTTGACCTTCGAGTAACCTTCAGCGGGAAAATCATAAAATGTTTGCTATTAATTTCAATACTAATATTTTCAATGCCAATAATTTCGGGGACGGTAAATGAAAGAATCTCAATTTCATTGGGACAGTGTACCGTGTAATTGTTCCTGGTGCTTATAAGCGGACGTTCGTATTCTTCTATCATCGTTTGAAGTATGTTTACAAGCATCATATCAACGCGATTATTGTTTTACAATCAGCAGCTTATCTATCATCTAAAGTACAGTACAGAAGTACTTGAAAATGTAGAGAAATCATTCATTTGCCGTTTCCAAAAGTGTATTGGGATTAATGGTGCACATTTTGAGCACCTTCTGAAATAAATATTCTGCACTGAAACATACAAATCTTACCTTAACCTTCTCTCCATACAAACATGACTGTCTCGTTGAAGGTCGCATAAAGGTCAACATATTGCACATTGTTGAATTTGTTTTTTTATGAGCTATAAGACTGTCGTAATAAAAATATGTAGTCCCGTTTAAAAATACTTCGATGACTTTGAAATCGCGAAAAAAATGGCCTTGAGAAAATTTTCTGCCTACCACCACATTTGCCCCTTCGAATCGATTATTTTCTTCCTGTGATATTTTTTCTGAATTCACTGAATTAACATTATTATAAGAATGTACAGGACGCAATAAAATGAAATTGTAACAATAACTTAGTGCCTATGTTTTTAATAATTTTAATGATTTATTCGATTTTGAAATACCTCGAATCAGATTATGTCGTGTTATACGTATATAAGAATTGCAAGAACCATTCTACAATTATTTGAGATGCAATATAAATCCCACTTTACAATGCAGTGCAAGATGTTATTGCAAAATAACAATTTACAATTTTCTCAATGTTATTATTCTCTCTATTATATATCACATATTATAATATAATATTCTCATTATTATTACAATTTACAATTCTATCTGTGCGGAAACTTTTTTTACTTCGGTAATACCGAACAATTTTTTCATCGACTGAACTTTTTTCCATTGGCATCACTTTACAACGATAGTTGGAAACCAGATGGTGCCAATTCAAGTGAATATATGTATAGAGTACGTCCAATTTCATTCTTTCACTATTTTTTTCTCAATCATAGAACTGATATGCACCGCATTGTTCCGATGAGAAACGTGCAGCATTTCTGTTCACAAAAGATTTGCAATTTGTCAAAATGCTTGTGTAATCGTCGTACGTTACGAAGTATCAGATGGCGTTATGGAAAAGCAAAAGAACGACTGACGAAATATGGTAGTAGCACACTATAGGAAATGCGAAACCTTCGTTCAGTACAACATGTACAGGGTGTCTCAATAATTCTATGTAAAAATATTAGTCGAAAACATGGGGTAAAATTTTGTCATGTAACTTCATTTTCCATAAAGTCGTATTAAAAAATTTATTAGGTTTATGAGAACTTGGTTCATTTAGACCTGGATACGAATAATATATTTATTTTTTCACACTAGAATTACCCTACACATTGCGAAACAAAAATTATTAATTCGATCATATAATGGTCTTTACTATTGCAATTGAAAAAACTGAGAAAATGAAATTAAGTTTATACTTTTAACATTATAAGAACCTGAGGTTTTGCGTATCTAAAGAGATTGGCCGATTCACATCGATCCAGACGCTACGTATTTCTCCTTAAGCAATTTTGTATCCACATATATGCAGATATATGCAAACTAAAATGTATATATAATAAATATAATAAAACTACAAAAGAAAAATAATAATTATCACATGGACCGTTTATTTTGAAAGCGGTGTAAGACCATTCTGTTTTATTTTGAGTATGTGCCAAAAATAACAGTTGTCCTTAAAACTTTTATGAATCGGCAACAAAAAAAAAATATTATTTTTCTCTCTCTTCCTCATTTTTCCCTCTAATATATAATAGCTATGAGCAACCAAAAAGAAGTTCTCTCATCTATGGTGTTGCCGGTAACCAAACAAGTTCTGATCTATAACGATTATTCGTAACCAAAGTCAGCTAAACTCACCTACTAATTGTTACACTGTAACTTTTAGTAATTTTTAAGTGGATGTAAACCCATTATACAAATAGTTTTTTAGAGAATTAATTTGACAAATGTTTTTCTTCAGGGTGGCTAATGGACTTATACCATTTGCACATCAACGAACTCCACATTCATTAAATTTTAATTATTTGAAATCTATGCTTTATGCTTTAATGCACGTTTGTTTCTAGATAAGAACAGGGAAAACAAAACGCTGTTGTTTAATTTCAGTATCATTTGTTTTTGATTATCAGTGTGTGGACTGTTTGAACAGGCTACAGATATCACTTTCAGCATAAATAATCATGTAACTCCATTTATTAACAAAGTTTCAATCGAGTACACGAATAGCTGTAGTTTAACTAAACAAGTGCATTTTCTTGGAAAGGATCAGGGCCTGGCAACAACATTCCTCTGAAGAAAGGAGATAAGGAGAAAGGTGATCGTGGTTCCTCCTAAAACTCTTCGACCAAGGTCGCTAAAGGCGGCTACACACGAGTCGACTGAATGGTCGACTGGCGAGAAATTTGAGGATATCGCTTTGCGCAAATGTAAATTTACTCGATTAGCTTAGTCGACGATTGAGTGGTTGAGTGGTCAAGCGGTCAAATGGCCAATTGGCAAGGTACAATCTCGTGTGCGCATAGGAAAATTTAGTTGTGTATGTTAGTAAAACCCGGTTGTGTTCAGCCTATTGAATCCAACTTTTTGGATTTCCTGGTCGACTAGAGTTCTCTGCTTACCGTTCCTTGCCAGTCGACCAATTGGCCGGTCAAATTTGCATTTACGGAAAGCGATTTACTCAAATTTCTCACCAGTCGACCACTAGTCGACCCGACTGTAGCCGCCCAAAGACCGACTGGTCTAGGATCTCGTCTTGAATTTCCTTTAACCTTCAGTCGTCTCTCATTTTCGTAACTTAATGTGCGTTGTATCAAATTGACACGGTGATAAAAGGTCAACGAAACGAACAAATAAATAGAAAAAATAAAATAATGAACCCTCTGCTGACAGTATGGATCGTTCAGGTCCAAATGAAATTTTCATTATTTAATTTCTCCGAAATGAAGATGTCAGACCCTTTGGTTCTCACGCCCTAGAAAATTGAACCTACGATGCTTTGACTGTGAAAATATCGTTTACTTTTAATTCAATTCAGATTTGAGTATCACGAAAGTGAGATGAGCACTGTGTCTTCAGAGACTCGTATCATCTTTTACGTTAATCTTTCGGTAAGCGAATCTTTTTATGTGCATAACTTATTTATTTTGGTATAAATGCCAATCTGTCGGCGACAGCCTCAGTGTTTTATATGGCGGCTATGTTTCTCGTACATTAGTAAGTATGATATATAGAGCCTTTCTTTTTCGCAGCGTGCCATAGATCATTTTCTAATAATAAATAATCCAGCCAAAAAAACCTACAAATTTAAGTCTCAAAAATGATTATAGCTTTCTAAAGGGTGGCAAATTTCTTTACATTTTTTCGACAAGTCATAATCCTATGGGTGAAACCAATAACTTTTTTAAATATTTGTTTAATACAAAACTGTGCACTTTCAAACAATTCCCCATTGTTGTAAAACAAATGTTTATTTGTTTGTCGACAAATTTTTATTTTTCTCGCAAAGAGATTTAAACATTTGGCCAAAACTTCGCTTTTATAACAAATTGATACTACGAGTGAGTTAGCGTATAGAAATTTGAGTAATTGTATTAGTGGGAATATTTGTACTTGTCGACATCTTTTATGGACATTACGTGTGTTATAGTAAACACTTTAAAATTTCATTAGTACTGTAATGATACTCGACTGTCAGAATTATATTAGTATCTTGTATTAACATCTTAAAGGATTCTTAAAATTATTAACATCTTAAAGGATTCTTAAAATTATTAATATCTTAAAAGATTCTTAAAATTATTAACATCTTAAAGGATTCTTAAAATTATTAATATCTTAAAGGATGTTTAAAATGTACATAGAAATATTATATAACAAATACGTATTTTGCAAATATCAAAAAAGTGTTTAAATAGGCAGTCATCCACGATATTAATAAGTTTCAGTGTTTAATAGAATCATTTTTAACACTTGTTCTACGCTTCAGAATGTTAACTGACTATTCACAGCGCATACTAATTTTTCACAAAACATAAGTTTGCAGTAAACATACGAACGTATATATTCATTTTCAGATTGAGATGGAATGTTGCTAATATAATCATTGCAGTTCTGTCTCATTACAGTGCTAATGAAATTTCAAAATGTTTTATACGAGATACATGACACATGTATATTTAAAGATTTATATATAAAACATATATAAGATATATATAAAATATTTTTATACATATATACACACATAACAGCTTTTCGTGATAAATGTACCAATACTTTTTCGAGCCACCGTATATATTTTTGATAAAAATAACGTAATAAAATATGAGACTTACATTCTATAATTTAAATAAGCACCAACTACCCTACATATATATACATATACATATTGAAATATATATTCAAATATACATATTGAAATATATATTGAAATACACATATTGAAATACACATATTGAAATATACATATTTAAATATATATTCAATTATATATTCTGAAATATATATTCAAATACACATATTGAGATATATATTCAAATATACATATTGAAATATATATCAAAATATACATATTGAAATATACATATTGAAATATATATTCAAATGTACATATTGAAATATATATTCAAATATACATATTGAAATATATATTCAAATATACATATTGAAATATATATTCAAATATACATATTGAAATATATATTGAAATACACATATTGAAATACACATATTGAAATACACATATTGAAATATACATATTTAAATATATATTCAATTATATATTCTGGAATATATATTCAAATACACATATTGAAATATATATTGAAATATACATATTGTATAATTATATATATATATATATATATGTAATTGGATAGCAATATATGAAATTGAAATCTTTTTTAGCATTACCATATTGCCAGAACTTTTTCTTCCATTATTTCATATTGGAAGAAAATTCGTATACATATTCTAATATCATATTTCACTGCTGAATCTGTTTTAAATATTTAGGCACTGCTTAAAATCAACCTACTTAAGAATAAAAGAGAAAACAAGCCTTAACGTTACACGCGACTGCTAATACGTTTGATCCGCCTTTTCGTTCGCTTATTTCGATATTTACACAGCTCAGGAGAAAATAGATTGACGTACGGCAACTAGATTTTTCTAAGAAGAGTTGTTTTATAGACTGAAATTCCAATTCCAGAACGAACTATTTTCGGTCCAAGTAAATGTTTAGACATCGTCGAGAGTAGTCACCGCTCTATTCTCGGACATCCTGTGTTTACAATGGTTCTTGATACACGCATTTTACGTTCCTTTCCTATGTGTCGTTTTGTTCCGCTAGATTCAATTGTTTCGCAAAATTTTATCGAAATTCACATTTGCCAATTTCTTCTTTTACTTCCTCTAATTCGTTTTATTCTTTAAAACGTTTCTTCAGTTTCTGCTCAAGACCTGACGAGCGTATTAAGCATGATCAAAAATAATATTTCTATTAACATATACCTATCTTTTATGACCAGATTCGTTATCACTCTTGAATTAATAAGCTCGGAAATTTCACTCATTAAGTGCTAGCAATTTTCCAGCGAACAAATTTAAATTTAGTTTCATTGTTTCAAATAACACGATGCGCTGTGGTTTACGAAAATATTCGAACATTTTCCATACAACTCTTTTATGAATATATTACATGCATTATACTAAACTTTTTGAAATTTCATTAGCTCTGTATTGTTTTTTTTTTTTTTTTTTTATCTAAAAGTTGTGACATTTGAAAGTAATCGGAAAATGTATACAGAAGTCATAAGACAAATATAGACTTGCAATTAGTAGAAAATCAGTATACAGCGTGAATAGTAGTCTTAAACCTAACAATTAGTGGCAAAGATCGTCTCTTATTAATATAGTGATATATTGGGTTGGCAACTAAGTGACTGCGGATTTTGTCATTAGTTGGCATTGACAAAATCCGCAATCACTTAGTTGCCAACCCAATAGTAGCTTAGTAATATTGTCACATTTATTCCTATAGATTTTTTTATTCTTGATAACCGTCACGATTCTGCTCGGTTTATGAGTATTGGAATTCTGATTTGTTGAATGTGCACATGAATATATAGTGTGATACAGCATGATGCGCAAGAAAAACACATTAGCTGCGTTAAGTGCTCATAAAGTGCCTATAATTCCAACGTAATCAAACATTTTGCCATTTCGTTTGAAAATATGGTACTTTTCAAGACTCGATTTCAATTTAACGTCTTTTTACCGTCATGCAATAACACATCAATTCGAGCAGCAATCAGCGAAATATCTTATCATTTTACAATTAGTCACGCTGTTATTTTACATCACAAAATCTCAATAGGCACGTGCAATGAGATTCTCAAGAGTTAAATCGTTTGCTTTCTATTTCTGTTTTTCATTTCACAGACTTTATACCTTCTAATCTCTTTTTTATTATCTAGCATTTTTCAAAACACGAAATCACACGATAAAGTTGTTACGCAACCTTTAGAAAACTTCGTAAGTCTATTTTAATCCGAAATTGAAATATTTCAACATCCACTTGCCAGTACGAAACGTGCATATATTTTTGTTACTAAAAATTTTATATTACGCTGCTTATAATATGATATTGTTGTTACGGGATCGACGTTATTATTATATTATGGATATTCTGGTAATATTATGGTGCCATTTTTAATTAGCCTATTCAAAACTATGCTATTCAGAATTGCGTATTGTTTACGTAAAAGTACTGTCACTGGCAGAAATGTATTATTCCACAAGATCATGATTTTACTACTGAACTGAAATTTGTTCTTTTCCACTGATAATAAATCGACTCTTATTTCAGACATTAGGGCCCTTTTCCATTCTCAAGTAGCTGTTGTTCAGTGAAAAATGACAGTGATATTGAATGGACAAAATTTGAGGTTAGTTTAAACGTCCTAGAATATTTTTTGACAAAAGGAAGGTTAACAAACAATGTTTGTTCATAAAAGTCGTTCTTTAAAAAGATCTTTTCACCTACAAGTTTCGAAGAAAGATATTTTTATGAAAAGTTATGCGGTAACTTCTTTATGTTTCCCTCGCTAAACATCTAGGATGATGCTTTTGAGATGTGGTGCTCTAGGGGGAAAAGTAGTCTTCTAGTGCATGGTTCAAAGAAGATATTTATTTGACATGTTGAAGAAGAGCAGTCTTTTCGAATAAAAAAACCGAGGCAATTATATGAAAAAGTCAAGTCATTCAGACACAAAGGTACAAAAATTCTGTATTTTATTTATAGATAGGTAGACTTATGTATTTTAAAAGGAAATAGAAAAGATTTCAATGAGTCCCTCCACGGTGAATACACAAAAATCTGTATGGAAAATTTGCTCATAAATAAAATATGTTCGATCTGAGCAAAGAATGCGCTTTTGTCACACCTGGGTCAACAAGACCCATTACTAACTGTAGAGAGTTGCCACGTCACTCGGTATGCGACTGACGAGAATTTTAGCGGTGTAATCGTCAGAGATTACAAAAACATTTCAAACTAATAATATTGTACACATAATGCAATTATAGGCGAAAATCTTGAAGATATTTCTTTCCAAAGTAAAACTGTGGGTCACTAGGACCCATAACGATAACCGAGAATTAAACTTTATCCAAACATAAAACCAATATGGAAGGATGTCGAGAATAAAATAATTTCAAAATCAAATTTATCTATCTAAATCTGCACAAGAAAAATTACGAAAGAAAGAAATAGATTGTTAGCCAGTCTGTATTCCAAAAAAGAAAAACAAATTGTTGTTCCGATGCATCAGCATCGGAGTGCGAGCAAAGTTATCACAAGAAAGAAGATTGTGTTTTAAATATACTGAATTTGACGAAGCTTCGACTGTCTCCATGGCGAAAAATTTATCAAACAAGAGTATGGAAAAACCGATTAACAAATAGACAGCGATAAACGAATGAAATGCTAAGAATTACATATGAGATGGAAAGAGATAAAAACCTGTGCTGTCTGTGTATAAGAAGTAATGTGGAAGGAAAATGCAGAATATACATCCTGCGTTAGCAAGCATGGTAGAAGCAGAGCGAGGAAAATTCTATGGCCCAGAATGAAAGTGAATTAGAAATAACAAGATTAAGTTGGTGGCTTCGTTTTCGAGAGAAACGCGTTTGAAGATCCGCTGAATGACACGTGATTAACCTCACGGATTTCATCACAGACTGCTATTGTAACTTCTTCTGCTTTTTAGGCCACAGTCCTCGCTTATTTGTCTTATTCGCTGTCAATACTTAATTATTAATTAATTCTTCGAGCTTGGCGATGAACACAACGAACGTAATAAATAAAATTTGATCTGTTGTTTTAATTGAGACATTGAGAGGGAGACAGAGAGTCCGTGTCATGGTAAAGATTGTCTCGACAATCTGTTAGCATTCTACCAATATTTGAGTGAACGTTTCAACTGAAACAATAAAGCGAGTTCGATTAAAATTGAAATGGACTATTCTTCTGGCACGCGTTTATAACGTAATTTCCTTACTCTCAAGTTTCGCCTTATTTTTAACCATATCACTCCTCTCGCTCCGCTTGTGCCACGAATTACGATCCATCTTGCATAAGAAGCTTCCATTCGAAAGGCTGAATCTTCTCAAACGATTCGTATAATGTGCAATCTTTGCATTATTACGTAGAAACAGAAAAGCCTTTATACGTAGTTCAGCAACGCTGTCTATTTCCTCGCAGATGCTATGTGAATCCGTTGTGATCAAAAACAGTAGACAGAATAATGACCAATTGAATAGTTAAACAGAATTAGCATTTGAGAAACAGATAGGCTACAGAAATACAGAGGTTATTCGTGTCCTGACATCGTAAAGAAATGTAATTACTTACGTGAATGATTACACTGTTTAGAACAATTAGAGAATCATCGTTACGAACGAAATGTTTTACTGATATTAACAATAAACTTGACTGGTGCAGTTAGGCGAACACAAACGAGCAATTCCCGTAATAAATGCTGTAATAAAGATTTACTTTATGATAAACGTTAACAAAAATATACAAAGTGTAAAAAAATTACGAGTTACGACTATTATAGTTAAATCTTATGGATATAGATCCTATACCAACGTATTAATATTTTTTTATATGGAATAACGAGATACCAACGCATTAAGTCCTTAGCTAACTACGTAAGTCAAACTAGAGTTTGTGATAAGTATAAATATGAATAAATGATGAACATAACGGTGGTAAATATACTATAGAGATAATAATAGTAGTTTTTAACATCGTTTGTATCTGTTTTGAAAATCGGATTGCCACTGCCACGATTGTTCGAGTTTCAGCCATTATCTGCTCTGTCAAACTTCGCTAGATATGGCCCGAACATGACACCATGAGTCCCACTCGTCACATTAAATATACAGTGTCTCAATAAAACCGTAGTACAGAAATGAGAAGATGACTGGTGAGATAGCATAAGGGCAAGAATGGTACTTTGTCCGCTTTACCACGCTCCACCTTTGAAAGCATGCTCGCTGTTCACAGAAGCGTCAATTCAAGGAACGTTACGAGATATTTGTAATGTTAAAACGCATACGAACAGTTACACGATCTACATCTGTCGAAGTTTACGATCGTGCAATAGCAACGACGGTCGGGGAACACTGTTTGGATTTCACGGCACGCTTTGACAGTGTCTGTACAGTCAATGTAAAAAATATTCGTACAGTACTTAACTTTAACAAAATTACTGCAGATCATCGTTTAGTAACAAAAAAAAAAAAAACAAAATGAGAGCAAAAGACATGTACATATCCTTACAAGTCCTCAGAATAATTTTCAAAAAAGAAAAAAAATATGATACATGTTCCGATTGAGAAGATATTAATAAATATGTAGCAAATGGTAAAAACATATACGTAATAGACATTCGTACAGTTACCGCTTCGTAGGATAAAATGTACGTAGATATTTGAACAAAAAATCTGTGTCAATGTGCAGAAAAAAGTGGGTAAAAAAGTTTGTAAAACAATTTCATCGTGATGCAAAATAACGATTTAAAGTATAATGCTACTAATACGCGAGCGTGGATCTTGTATGATGTTTGGAAATACTTGAAAGCACCTTCACAACCCGCAGATATAAACGTTATTGAAAATATAGGGGATCATCTAAGACGAAAAATATCGAGTCACCGTATTTCATAAAGAAATGATTTAAAGAGAGCTATTTTTGAAGAATGGAAAAATATTTCGAGTAGAGTACTCGTCAATTTGGTAAATTCAGTACCACGACGGTTTCGAGCTATAATAAAATCAAAAGAAAACTCCTTAAGTATTGAAATAATTAAATCTAGTGATTCCCTGTCTTAGGTATTAGGTAAGATTTATTCACTTTTTAGATGTTTGTTAATATTTTCACGAAGGATATAGATATCCCATCTAGTTGTTTATGAAAATTATTCTGCAGACTAATAAGAATATATACATATCCATGTAGAAAACTTTGTTCATGAACGATGTTCTACAATATTTTTGTTGAAATTAATTGCGAATACTTTTTACTCTAGCTGTATGTAGTTAGAGATGTACGTCATCGCGGTAGTTATGCTATGTTAATGGTTATGACTTTAGTTCTAGTCAATATCTTATCGTTTGTAGCCTACTTGGTTTTGTGTTTTGTTTGCTATTTCCATCGCTTAGAGTTATATGACAAACACGCTTAATGATAAATCACTTACCTGCTATCTGAGTTCATTTATTTCAAGAGGATGACTGGATAATTCGATAACATCGATTTCGATGATCTTCAGATATGTTGTTAACCTTATCATTCCGAACAGCTTTCACCTACACATGTAACCGCCGCTCAGACTATTCGGATATTCATAAAAATCTTCAATTCAATTTAGTTTTTATTACAGTTCACATTCTGCCATATAAGTGACCGTATTTTTACATAGCCCAATCTAAACTTAACTCATTGCTGTTAATCGTCCTTAATACAAATAAAGAAAAATAAATTAATAGGTTATAAGTTGGGTTAGATTAATATTTGCTGAACTAAATGTACAAAGTAATTCAGATGTCCCATAGGTGGCTGTACTGCGCGATGCAATAGAGGGATGGTTGCATGTGTATTGAGAACGAGGTTACAATAAAGTAAGTTTTGTGAGAGACACTCTTTCTTGGAAAAGATTAAGATTGGAAATATTAAATTATTACCAAACAAAGAGTGTTTTTTGGTATATTAAGAAAATATATTTATACGTTTTTGAGTTCTTCTGTATGTACAATAAAAGTTATCAAACTAAATAAAACAACACCAAACTAAATCTGAGCAGCGGTAACGTATATAAGGAAGTTGTTCAGAGTGATGATCTTGACAACATATCATATAACCCAACCTAAATTTAACTCATTGATACTAATCACCCTTAATATAATGAAATAAAAATATAATAATATAATAATGAAAGATACACCAATGGATTATAGATTAGATTAAATAGGTATCAACAAAATTAAGTTGAGGTCAAGGGGTGGTAACATATATCAGGAAAAAGTTGTTCAGAATTATAATCTTGACAACATATTTCAAGGTCATCGATATCACAGGTGAGTTGCCTCTTTATAAATAATTACGGACGGAAATAATAGTAACTTGTGAGATAAATTTCAAAGATAGTGTCTCTAACCTCGTCTTTTTCTGCTTTCAAATTTATGCAGCTGAAAAATGTGGCTCCTGAACGATTCATGTTGATAGTTGCGTACAGCAACAAAGTTCGTACGTTTCATGAATTTTTGTTTTTATGGACGTATGAGAAAGGGTGGCTCTATGGTCCATTAAAATCACTGACATCGTTTTCACGGACCACAATTCACAGAGATACCAGATTTCACCAACAACAGGTTTAACTGATTCGCAGTATTAACGCGGAGAAATAAGAGAGAACTTATTACTTAAGCATGTAGGTATATTGCAGCAAATAATTGATAGTCGGCTGCTTTGTGATGTTCAGATTAAGAATACTAGCCCAAAGCTAACAGACCATAGATTTAGTATTGACTTGCATTAAAATTACACTCACGCTTACCGTACATTAATGAAAATCAACCCAAAATTTATTTATATGCTAGCCACCAGTTTCTGCTCTGTCTTGAATTTCAGCTAGCGTTTTCAATCCGGCAGCCACAAGGCAGCCAGCCATCAATCTCTTGCAGCGATGAAACTACATGCATGAATAACAATCATCTCTTATTTTTTATTTTTCCATGTTAATACTGTTTACTGTCGGTGAATTCCAGCGTTGGCGAAGTCTGGTGTCGGTGAATTGTGGTCCGCGAAGACAGCGTTGATGATTTCAATGGAACCTGACCTGTGTCACTATAATCAATCAGATCCACATTCCTTGTTCCTGTACAATACGTACGATTATAATCTTGTTCGAGAACATACCAACCTAATAAATCCAGCAATGGTCAAGAGTAGTTTGTATATACATGAAGAAAAAGTAGCTGCTACTTACATATAATAGCCTGTACTTTGGCCTTATCTAGCGCAGGTTTCACTGGTCTTTCAGTGGCAGTTCCAGCTCGGCTCCATCGTTGTCCTGTGACCGAGCAGGTGGCCAACTCAGTGGGGCTGAACAAAATTGCAGCCAGACCACGGGTCAATTTTCTGTAATCGCTCCATTTCACAGCCCTTAGTTGTTCCTCGCAAACTGCTATTCCCTCTCCCAAGTGCACCTACCGAACACATGTTTGTCAAAATTTAAAAGAAAAAAAAAGCCAACATATTTTTGCTAATCTCTAATCCAGGGAAATAGGTACAAAAATAATACATATAGTAATATATATATTACAGGTGCAGTATTTGAGTTTTGCGCGTGAGTCAAAAATGCATATAGGCGTTGCAAATCGCAGATGCTGATCTAAAAAAAAATGACGCTTTTGTATTAAAACGAAGAAGAAATTAAAACATATCTTAAGAAAGGAAAGTTTTAAAGGAACATAATAGAATTTTCAGATACAGATAAATATAGTGAGTAGCAAAATACAGTGTTCTCCAAGTTAATTTAGTGACGCGACTCACAGTGGAGTATTCCACCTAAAAAAGCTGCTCAAAATTCAAATTTTCAATCTCGTTTAATAAAAGGGAACAGTATTAATATTATTCCAATGAAATGGCATGATGTCTATTTCTGTAACCTTGAACTTCATACGAAGGCAGGAAATCGTATGACAAGCATTCACTTTCTTCTTAAACATTTTTTCAAAATTCAATAGAATTTGTATATTTGTTTAATGTAAATATATAATACACTAATATGGACACTATGAATAGAGTTTCAGGATATAATTACATTTTTATAAATAATTAATTTATATTATGTTGTCAGGCTCCGTCAGACAATGAGAAACTATGAAATATTGTACTCATCGAAACTTTTTGTGAAAAAATTATTTACCATATGCTACCATTGCATTATATCAAAATCTTTTCCTACTCTCTTCTTTTGTTTTTTAGTTTTCTGCCTTCTTGAAGTGCAATAAAATTTTTCTCCTGAAACGTTCTTTCGCTGATTTTCCACCCAGCGATATCTTTTAACAGTAACAAATATTTCAAATTCGTAGAGTCATTTGTTAAAATTACGCTGTTCACAATGTTCTAATGAAAAATTCTACGGTGTTAAAACCCCGTTACATTTATAAATAACAGTTATCGCATTAATAAAAAATTAATCTGCTAGTGTTAAATACGAATTCTTTAGGAAAAGGATGGAAGGAATAATTTTGAGTCAACGTTATACTTATTTTGATCCTTGAAAGATGTGAAGATAAATAGAGCAATAATTAGGTCTGTCTTGTTTAATAGATTAACATCTTAATAGGATGTGAAGGTTACGCTATCTCAAAGTGAAAACCGATATCCTCACCCAGAGAACACTGTATTAACCCTTTCGCTATGGAAACTTATCTGCGAAATTATAATGAATCTGGCATAAATGTTCAATTAATTAAAGCGTGCTGAATTAGTCAGAACGTTTTATATAATTAAATGACCGTTTCATATTAATCAGACGATTATAAACGTTTATAATCTTCTTGCTACGACTAAAAATAAATCTTGGTACAGAAAGTATAATTCAAAAATTTCTTAATTTAGATATCAAAATACGTAATTAATATAATACATAATAATAAGTAATTCATGTTTAATTACTCGACCAAATTTCGACGGAAATAATCAATTTGGTCGCTGAGTGAATCGGTTGAAAACAGATTCACTTGCTAGTTATATATTTTGATAATATTGATTTATATTTAATTTACAGTTTATTTAGATGTCACCAAACTTTTCTTCGCTGCATCTATAAAAACAGGTAGCTACCATCGTTCGAAAGTATTCCACATAATTTAACTACAACATTACACGCAGTTAGCAGGGATTTCGTCTCAAGTACGGTAAAGCTACCTATATTGAAATTATTTAATAAGAAGAACAAAGCTATTGGGTTCATGAAATTTTCAAATGACAGAACAATCACATGTTTGATATTCCGTTTGCTGTTACAATTCGTGTAAAAATTATATGTTGTTTATTTATAATTTTATCATAAATTATTTTATAGAATGGTAAATTATTCGTTTGGTAAATTAACAGTAAGAATTGTACCAGTGTCTGTATATACTTGTACGAACGATCATTCGTATTACTCGAATAATTCTGCGGTCATTATTCGAATAAATGTATGAAACAATTGATTACGGACAACGAATAATTATTTCACTGTCAAAATACTCGACTAATATGAATTTATCCCGATAGTCTTGGATAAATATTTATTTGAAACAATTCGAATAATGAACAATTTTCCCGATTCTGTAACTGTAGAATTGATAATTTAATTTAAAATGTAACTGGAGAATTAATAATGTTGTACTATTATCAGGAACCTACTCAAACTGTCCAGATATTTCCGAGGGATGTGTACAGAAGTATTTCCGGTTTAATCGTTTGGTCGCCAACTCCGTCGTAACGGAAGAGTTAAAGATAACAATAAATAGAAAAATAAGGAGAAGATAAACACGTAGCCAGTGAAGAAATAAATATGTAAGTAAATGAACTATGGTGCAACAAGAACAAGCAAAAACAATAAATAATGTACAGTAAACAAATACATAGTAAATAACTGTAAAAGTAGATAAATTGCTGTGAACGATAAGAACGTAAGAAAATATAAAGTCCGCACAGTTAGATCAATAAGTGTGGAAACGACTATGAAAATGGTGCGAGTGTAAAATTGAAAGAAGTTGAATTTTTCATTTTTGTTCTACGTTACATGAATCTACGGTGCAGTAATACGCAGCAAGTTTTTGCATGACAAATATTTCACTCGAATCGCTTCCGACGTCACCGGCGCAGATGCGAAAGCAAGAAGTTAAAAGAAAATTAGTATTTCAAAGTGTTAGAGGATGCAAAAACACGAACACGAGACTCAAGCAATTCGAATCAATAAATTATTACAGCTCTGTAAGAAAAGCGGATAAGAAAAGAACGTGGAGGACAGCGAATGATAAAGAAGAAAATAATTCCTGAAATAATTTGGAGTAAAACAGCCTCAGGGCGTATGATATGAACAATTAGCAAGCGCAGAAAAAGATTCAGTGAAAATAAACAGAACCAAAGCGAAGGAGGAAAATGACACGGTAATTTTAACACGCTAGCTAGATTATGCGCTAATTAAATATTCTTCTTGACGCTGCATTAATGTAGGTAAATTAATTCCTTTACGTCGCATATGTAACGACGTTTTCATAAAAACCTAGTTGAATTATTTCAGAAAAGTGATACTCTTAAGTGAACAAATTACATTAAGAATATCCGCAAATCAGGTAACAGGTTGGCTTTTCTAGTTAACAGGTTAAGAAGAAAGGCAGTCGTTTAAATGAAAGGCAATGTCTTTGAAAATTTTGTGAAAATACACAGCGTATCCAGTTTATCTCGAAAGATGTGAATGTTAAAGATATGGAAAAAACTTTTTGAACAAAAATTACATGACATCGAGGAGAATATACTATATAGTCTTGTGTATTTGACCTTGTGGTGACCTTGAAACTTTCTGCGAAAGACACGTTAAAATTGCCCAATGGATAGCTTTATCTGTTAGTACATTTTCTTGTAACTGGCATTCAGACGTTTTCGAAACACTATAAACCCGTGTCTTTTGCACTAGGTTTCAAGGTCGAATACACGAGAGTATAGTAAATGCGCCTCGATGTCCTGCAATTTTCGTCTGGAACATCTTTTTGCACAATCTATATTTTTTGGAATATTTCAGGGTAATTATTATTCGGAGATATTTTTATACAATTTATGTAAATATTTCTATATATTTATATATATATATTTAATAGATTTCTATATAATTATATAGGATTATATGAATTATTCGGAGATAAACCGGACACACTGTATGTAGCTTTACCCAATACGTAATAATGTTGGCAAATAATTAATAAAACCGACAGTGTAAGATATTTCATAGAAAACGAAAGACAAGCATATTCACGTTTCAATTTCACTTGAAAGTCTGTCGTTGAACGCGGTCGATCGTTGTGTTCGAAAGTGTACGAAAGTTTCCAAGAGGCAAGTTAAATGACGAAATTACTTCCCAAAGGCAAGTTTGAAAATATTACTTTCGCGTGATTTATCGTTAAATGCCTTTTCCAGTGTTCAACGGAAATTTACCGTGAAATTTATTTTCTTCTTGGCATAGTTATCATTTTTCTATGGAAATACGTATGTACCCATTATATAGGTTAGCAACATTGCGGATTTTATCATTAGATGGTAATGACAAAATCCGTAATCACTTAGTTGCCGACACAATAAATGAACACGTGCAGAGTGCATGTAAGTGAAACATGTCAGTGATACGTGCAACATTGCCTCTCTATAGGACAGCGTATGAAAGACATGCTCGAACATATGAACTAGGATTCTTCTAGATAAAAGAGTGAATACTTTTATAAGAACGAAATTTCGAATATTCTGTATCTTTAATTTATTTTATTAATTTGCATAGATCGCTCGAAATTACTGCAGTCGTATAAAAAATCTGGGCTAAGATTGGGTTAAGAATGATGCGAGCTTAAATGAAATGAAGGAGGAGAAAAAATACAAGAACAATGGAAATTTACCACGCCGTCGGAAGAGGACTCCTCGAAACCACGGAAAGCAGGCATCGCAGCAGGAGGTGTAGTTCTCATATCCAAGGGTAACCATTCACTCCTCGATGGCGAATTACCCTGTACAGACGGGGATCCATGTTTTCCACCCCTTGTTCCAAGCCGCGGCCTGCCGCGGCGTACCCTTCGACCTGAACAAGTATTTTCATATAGCGTTACTCAAATGTTATGTTCTCTCAATATATATATATATATATATATATATATATATATATAATTCAATAAAATTTCTTTGTTTCAAATGAATTTCTTATTTTAGCAAACGCCGTTATAGAGTACATTACAGATTTGGGTAAGATTTCTTTGAAACGAAGATAGAAAACAACAATTTTTAATAATGAGTAGACTGTGGATATTTACTAAGGTCCCATTGAAACTACTAGATTTCATAGATTTCATCGGCACTGCTTTTGCCAACGACAATTCACCGGCACCAGACTTGATTGACAACCACGTTGACCAACAACAGGTTTAATCGACGACAGCGTTAACCGACAACAATGATCGATACAGAGTTTAACCAATTGTTTACAGCGAGCTACTTTGTCTACCTAGAGAGTATGTATCTCGATCATTATTGTTAACGGTTAGAACTGTCTTCAATCAAGTACCTGGTATCGATCAAGTCTGGTGTCGATGAAGTGCCTGGTGCCAATCAAGTGCCTGGTATCGACCAAGAGTCTGACATTAATCAGGTGTCAGTTGTGGATGAAGTATTTGTTGTCGATCAAATGCCTACAGTTGATCAACTGTCTGATGTCGATCAAGTGTCTGATGCCAGTGAATTATTGGCGTTCCACTGAAGTCATCGACACTGTTTTCACCAACAACATTTCACAGTTCACAGACTTGATCGACAACAACTTTGGCTGACAGTAACTTCAACCGATGACGGTATATATTAAGAACTGTCAATGATCGACACAAAACTTGACCAATTGCTTATAGCAAACTGGACTAAAATACAAGTTTCGTTTAGATTTACAGTATTGTGTTGGTCTACTTTCTTCTACTTTCTCATACATCTGCGAATTCTATGATTGTATCGGTTAGTAAAGACAATTATGTTAATTATAGTATAAAAATTGGTTCTTTATTAATTAATACGATCACACACGTAGCAAATGTTTTGGTAAAGATTGAAACAATATTCTGAACCAGAGCTTTTTAAACTATAGATTGAACAGAATTATGAGGCTATGGCAATTTTTGTATCTATCACATACCAGTGAGATTAAAAATGTCAATCATCTGTCATTAAAGGATCAAGGATTCATTTAATTATTAATCGACATAGATATAAAACACAAGCTTTTAAAAAGTCATTTAAATAAATTTTGACTTTGAATTAGGACAAAACTTGCAACAATTTCTACAATAATCTCAAACACATTTATAACATTTTATACTACATGTTTACCGCAAAACGATGTTTTCGTCATTGACGATTGTAGAATCAAAATTTCGATTAACCGTGAGAAACGTTGAAAATGCTCTGTTATATCAAATATTTGGCCAAGATTTAATTTTTTATCCAAAAATAAACAAGCACATTTATCTCATTGATATGCAAATTTTTTTTTAGTTTTATCCTAGTGAGTGCCATAAGTGATAAAATCAGAAATATAACACGCATTGTTTAAAATTAAACTTTTTTCATTTATTATCTATTAATTGCTCGTTTGTATATTTTGTGCTACATTTTTACGTATACAGTTAGCGTCGCGTAAAATTTTCCCGGACAAAATGGAGCCACGGAAGGAAAAAGTTTAAAAAACACTGCGTTCAACCAAATCTCGTACTTGGCTCGAGCTTGCAGTAAAAAACTGGTTGTACTTTATGTCGACCATTGTTGTTATCGGTTAATACTTTCATCACAGTGGTTGTCAGTCAAAGTTATCGTTGCTTTGGCATCAATAAAATTTGTGTCAGCGATTTCAATCGGACCCGATATTTACATATGCAAATTTTTAGTTATGAACACAACTAAAAAGACTAAGCAAAAATTTCATTTACTGAATATTCATATATTTTTGATATGCGCATTCCGCATATTTTTGCGCTTTTACATTTTTCATAGCTGCGTAAAAATCGCCAAAATAATGAGCTATTGGGTTGGCAACTAAGTGATTGCTGATTTTGTCAATACCACCTAATAACAAAATCCGCAATCACTTAGTTGCCAACCCAATATTTCATCTACTTCATTATTTGCATCTTAGAAACAACATAGGAGAAATAACTTTATGTTCAAATCAAATAAATGATTTTCCAGTAATTTTTTATCTTAGTAAAATTTCTCAGGTAGATTAATAATTTGGATTCTAATATTAATTTAAAATATTATCTTTTGCATACAGTTGAGTTATGAACCGCATAATCGTGAATATTTAATCTCTGAAATGCATATATAATTATATGTGTAACATAATTATACAACATAAATAAATAATTCCAATTATCCTTTTATTATTAATATTTCTTTTATCATGTACTTAATTAATATTTAATATTAATTATTTATTAAGTTTGTGTGACCTATGAGACAGCAAAATCAGCATTTCCGACGAAGTTAACAATGTTGGATGAGAAATTATTTAAGACAATATTTCAAGAAACATTTATCCAAATACGAAGTATGGAATAAAATAAAAAAATGTTATTTGATAGTTAAACAATGAACTAAGTTAGAAGATTCTTTTAAGGAAAATTATTTGCTTGTTCGAATAAAGTGACGCATAATTATTTCAAAATAACATCTACTCAAATATTAGATCGCTAAATATCACTAAATGTATCACCAAACTAATCGTTTCTCGAATGTTTTATTTAAATAATAGCCAAGCCCGCATAATGAATATTTAAAAATATCGAAAAACGCGGTAAAAGAAGTAAAGGTAAATTGAAAATGTAGAAGGTGAATTTTTAATACGAGGCGTCATTTCCGTGAAACTGGAGTTTGAAATTTTTATAAGTACGCATAACGTATACACACACGCTTGGCTCATTCCTATCTGCATAAATTCAAATAATCAGCAGGAAGTTATTCTACCTGCAGGAATAAGCGAAAAATGCGAAATAAAATGCTTCCGTTTAATTTTCAAAATACAGGCACATCATGATAAATTACTCGGAACGCAAACAAACGAAAAGCTAAATGCAATATCGTTATCAATATAATACACGTTAATAAGTGAGTCTAATTTTGAGATACAATCAAATACAAATACGTTGAAAATGACAACGTGAGTTCGCGCTCGCCATCCATATGCGGATGCGCTAGTTACAAATAGTAACTAGATTAAATAGTTATAAATAGTAACTAGAAGATAGTTCTAGATACAATCGATAGATTTAATCGATAGGTTTAAGATGCGCTTTTGTTTTTATCCCTAGTCCATGTAAGAAAGTGCAATAAAGGTTTTTCTGCTCAGAACGATGTGATAGATTTATCCAAAGAATAAAACAATAGCTATTGTGATCCTACCTCTGAATACAGAAATAACAACAAAATATTTATTTCGTAGAAAAGGAATACAGCGTAAACACAGAATTATTATCATTTATACGGCACATAAAGTTACGATATAAAATAATCGCGAAACAGATCGATCGATAATTTCCGCGTCTCAAACGTAACAATTAAAACCTCAATTTCGTTCTTTGATGACAGCTACGTTTACGAAATTCTTATTATGCGAATTCTCACGGGGGCTGAGCCTTGTATTAAAATTGTCGTTTTACGTTTCCGATTCGACAACTTTCAATCGCTTTGCGCCCCATATTTTGCAACGTCCTGTACATAAAACACTCGTAGATTATTCAACTACGGACTAGCTTCGCCAAATATGTATGTACACATATGAAAAGAAATTTGATTATATATTATGAATATATTTTGATTATATATTTCATGAAAATATATTGATTATATAAATTTGATTTGATTATATTTATATTGTTAATTAATATTTCTATAGATAATCATTGGATATAAATTCTTGATGAATTTATTAAAATAAAAAGTAGTAATATAGTTGATATTAAAGAAAATAATTAATTTAGAATAAATATTTAATTTTTATTAAAAATTAAAATATTTTATATAAAAATTTAGTAGAATTTATTTATAGGATATTAATATTCCTATTAGCTTAAAAGCTTATTATATATATATTATAAAATAGCTAGTAATAGTATATAATAAATATACATTAATATTTTATCAAAATATATCTTTGATTAGACATATTACTTATTTTATTTAATATTAATATATATAAAAAAAAAAAAGGTTAATTAATTATAAAAGATTGTATATCTTCAAATTGTCAGATACTTTTCACTGAACACTTGCTAGCTACAGTTTGTCGTACAAGAGCATACTCGTTGTGTCACTGTGGAACACATTGATGGAACAGTGTAATCTAAAATACAGTGTGTTGTACAATTTTATAAATATCGTACTGATTGTAAAACAGTGAACTACACGAAACACAGATTTCCCTTAATATGGCCAAGATTTCCACGGATTTTTCTCGATGCACCAAGCAACTAGTCTAACTTCGAATGCACAAAAGATGCACAAGACAGAAATTTGTTAACGAACATGTGTGGTATAACAAAAAGATAAAAGAAAAAGAAGAGAAAATGGTTTTTGCTCGGCTAACCGCTTTCCAGCTACAGACGAGATAATTCGTCGAGTCGCGGCTCAGCGATGATTGCATAGGCAGATTTTGACAATTTTGACCATAAGAATTTTATACAATTTCAGTGTACAAGTCGTAGGTAAATTATATTATTAAATCGTAATTCAATTGTTTATAATTAATGATTAATTATATCGGAATAATTATCACACATAATATGAATTGTGTGAAATGTAACTTAACCTAAAATCGTTCAAGCAGCGTCAGGGTGAGTCTCAAACACCGAGACCATTCGTATAGTCTAACGAATAGAAATTGAGTAGAATCGTTAGATTAGGAATTTCACGCTGAAAATGTGAATATCCAATTGAAAATGAGGGATCGATAAAATCACTAAAAGCTTGAAGTAAATGCATTACTAGATGGAACAACTAGTTGGGAACATCAAGACACCCCATTTGTAAGATGTAGGAGCATCTGGTCGACAAGTTAGCCACAACTATGACCAAACGATGTTAACCCTTTGTACTGCACTGGCGTCGTTATAGTGACACTGATGACGTTAAAATTGCTTCTTGAAGAGTTTCCATCAACAAAGGATGGAAAAGAGTGAAAGACCACTGTGTAAATAAATCCAAGAACAATCCAAGTTTCTAAGCTTCTGGTTTGAGAAACGGAGCCCTTCACTTGGGAAAGTTTCAGAAGAAGAAATAGAAAGAACATATAAAACAAATTTTTCAAATACAGAAGATTAAACTATATTTTTTATTCTATAAATATTCAGTAAAAATGGGCATAGTTTGGATCTCTTGGTGCAAAAATATATTTGGAAACGAATTGACTGATCTAACGGCAACACTTGCATCCAATTAGCTTCACATGTGCAAGACATTATTTGATAGTGTAAGATATATTAAAACAATATGCAAAAAAAAACGAATGTATTATAGCGAAAATAGAATATATCCTCGTTCCATAAATTAATCCCCAACTGCGATGATTTGAAAACAAATGAACAATTTTATTCTATTAATTCTATTAATCTTATTATTCACACACGTAATCACAGAGCGTTCTATATGTAACGAAGAGAAGATAAAATATAATGTCGACAATAATCTTAATAACATCCTCACATGATCTCTGGCTTCTATGATTTGAAGACAAACGAAGAATTTTATGCTATTAATTCGATTAATTCTATTAATTCTATGAATTTTATTAATTCTATTAATCCTATTAATACTATGAATTCCATTAATTCTATGAATACTATTAATTCTATTAATTCTGTGAATTCTATTAATCCTATTAATTCTATGAATTCTATTAATCCTATTAATTCAATGAACATCATTAATTCTATGAATACTATTAATTCTATTAATTCTGTGAATTCAATTAATCACCTTCATAATCATAAAATGTTCTATATGTAACGAAGAGAAGATAAAACATTATGTCGACAATAATCTTAATGATATCCTCACATAGATCCCTGGCTTCTATAATTTGAAGAAAAATGAAGAGTTCAAGAAGAAAGATTAAAATATATGTACATATTGGAAAATAATCTTCCTATTAAATGTAACATCTGCAATGCGAGACTATCGATCACTTACCTAATTATGGAGTATCTTACACAGAGAAAAAGGAGAAAACATAACGTCGACAATAATCTTAATGACATCTTCACATCGATCTTGTTCTAATGAAAGATTATCAACTTCTTTAAAGACATTAAGATATTGAGCAGAATTTAACAAGCCATCAAACTTAAAAATAATCGCTTATGATTATGATAATCAAGGAGTTTGAATAAAATAAATAATAATAATACATTCGCAATTAGAATATGTTTCATTCAGCCTCACAGCCAAGAATTAGACTTTCTTTACAAATACAATAGAACCTCCATTATCCTCACTATTATTCGAACAAGTTTCGAATGTAAAAAGTTCAATCCCCTACAAAAAATTCTGTTAAAGATTACAAATATTACTGGCGGAAAGATTATACAATTTCGCAAGTAATTAAATTTAAAAAATTGCACAATTATATGGCGCCACATGCTTGGTGTGTCAAATGTTCGACACTAAGAAGAGCATGGAAAAAGTTAGTAAACTACATGGAAGATACTATATAGGAAAAAGTGGAAGATAATATTAAGCAAGTGGAAGATAATCATTTTTGCATTGAATACAATACCAGGTAAGATTCGCTGATAGCAACATTGACGTGGCAGAATGTATTCAATCTGTCGAATCATCTTCAATTGAACATGACATTAATGTTATATGTGCTTCGAAGAATTAATTGAAACACGAATATAGTGGTAATGATGATGTTCTCCAACGTTTTAAAGTATTTGACGCCTTAAAAATAGAGCTAAAGTGGTAGGAAATACAAAAGGAATGTAACTCTACCGAATTAAATTCGGTGAAAAAGTTGCCTGATTAGCAGCTAAAACCACTTGGCATCCATAAATCTTTAATGGGATCATATTTAATTTCATTATTTGTATTGGTATTATTAATATTTATATTCTTTCTTGAAATATATAAAACATACAAAACAAAGATAAACTTGCTAAGATAAACACCTTTCTATTTAATTTTATTATTTGTATTGTCATTATTATAATTCATGTTTTTTCTTGAAATATATAAAACAAAGATGCACTTGATAAGATGAACATTCTCCTATTTAATTTCATTATTTGTATTGCTATTATTAATATTTATATTTTTTCTTCAAATATATAAAACAAAAATATACTTGCTAAGATGAACATACTTCTCTTTAATTTCATTACTTGTATTGTCATTATTATAATTCATGTTTTTTCTTGAAATATATAAAACAAAGATGCACTTGATAAGATGAACATTCTCCTATTTAATTTTATTATTTGTATTGGTATTATTAATATTCATGTTCTTTCTTGAAATATATGAAACAAAGATGAACTTGCTAAAATGAACATCCTTCTATTTAATTTCATTATTTGTATTGCTATTATTAATATTCATGTTCTTTCTTAAAATATATAAAACAAAGATGTACTTGCTAAAATGAACACCTTTCTATTTAACTTTATTATTTGTTTTGCTATTATTAACATTTATATTCTTTCTTGAAACATACAAAACAAAGATAAACTTGCTAAGATAAACACCTTTCTATTTAATTTTATTATTTGTATTGCTATTATCAATATTCATGTTCTTTCTTGAAACATACAAAACAAAGATAAACTTGTTAAGATAAACACCTTTCTATTTAATTTCATTATTCGTACTGTTATTATTAGTATACATATCCTTTTCTGAAATACACAGAACAAAGATGAATCTTCAAAGATGAAATTCCCATCTAATTTTATTATTTGTATTGCTATTATTGACATGTACGTCCTCTTTTCAGATACCTAGAACAAAGATGAACTTCTTTTTGAACATGATGAAATTAACCGCCCTATTATCTGAAAATTCCTTTATCCGAACATCTTTGTTCCCCCAATTAGTTCAGATAACTGAGGTTCTACTGTGCCTATATTTACAAAACTATCTCTCCCAAGCACTTTGATTCATTCATTCTCTTTGTCCCATTCATACTAACTCCGACTTACTCCAAGACTAATTGCCCTTTTATTATACCTTCGCTGTTTGCTCAAAACTCTCCTTGATCTACTTTTTACTAGCCTATCCTTTTATTTCTCTTTCTCCTGCAGCCTCTCGAGCCATTCTACAATCCTCCTGTCCCATCTTTCGCTTACTACGTCTTCCAGCCTGACACCTCTTTCGCTTTCACTGCAGTCCTTTGTCACGTGGTCTGTACTCCATCCAACGAATCGAGTTAACAGAGGTAAACAAACTCGCACGATTGGAACAGAAGCGTATTCACAAGCTTCAGAGATACCGTGTCGTAAACCCGAAAGGTGGAAACTGGGCCCAAAGGTACATTTTCACGCGACAGTTCAATGTGACAGTACGTTTGCACATGGTACAAAGTCACGAAGCACCTCTCTAAGAGGCAGACAGGCAGCAACACAGTGTACTGTTCTAACTTTCAGCCTTGTGACTCAGAAGTCAGGACTTAAAGTAACGTGTAGATACGACCTAAATTTGATGATGTGGTTTTCACACTCATGACACATATGACCTTCGTCGTGAAAATTAGACTCGCTTTGTCATAACGTTGAGCTTGCTTCGTTCTACGCTGTCACAACAGCAACTATTGTGACTTTTACTGTCACATGAAAATCTCGGCTCCTCAGCTCAACTGCTGATCTCTTGCTTGCCTGACCATGTGCTTGGTAGGCGAATGTTTCGTTTCCCTCTACCGATTACAGTCGTTGAGAGTACAACAGGTTCCTCCCAATCTATACACGCACAGATCACACCTTCTTCCTTCCTCCTATCCTCAGTATCTATTTTCCCAATTTTTCCAAAATGTTCTGTTAACTCTCTGCCTCTTCTTTCTTTTCTTAGATAACCTGGCAGCCCCATCGTTCAGACATATTTGTATCTATCATTTTATTTCGAATATTTGTTACTAAATAAACGTAAAACTGTCATACTAACTAAATAAATAATAAAACAGCCATAATATTGTTTTTCTTCGAATAATCGCGTAGCTGTTGCACTTGCACTTCGTGCTAACTTTTCCTGGACATCGCAGTCTGCTCCTTCAGCGCAGACCTAAAACTGAGGGTCCCTGTCCCCGTTGTTTCCATTTTTACCGAGCGATGTTCCGGTTGGCTGATCGAACTGATCAATTAACTCGCGAGCTCTAACTTTCAACCAGCAAAATCTAATCGCAAGTCGTTCAATTCGATCAGCCAATCAAATTGCAAGACCCGTAAAATGCACTTGCAAATCGTACGGATGTGACACTCGTGTATCAAAATCATCTGACGATCTCACGAGAGTTTGAAATCTGAAAATGTTGAACACGTTTCTACGTGTTTTCGTTTTCGTACTTTCGATAGCATTCTGTACGATAAACAGATTTTATGCGAATGTTTGGCGAGCGAGCTCTCGTACCACAAACTGTGTATTTCTCGGCCATTTCAATGTCTTAGTGCAGCTCTTTTCGCTCGCACTTTTTCAGCTTCCGTTAAGACTAATTAACGCGAAATAATAAACAGATATAATAGAAATTGCCATTGTGCCGGTCTGTGTAACTCGTCCACCAACGTATTTCTCCAGATTCTCGTGAAATGACAAACTGGCCGCAAATACATTTAAAACAAAAAGGAAGGGAGAACTGTTTAATTGGAGAATGGGGTGAAATTCAGAAGGCCAATCAGAAGGAGGTTCTTCTTCTATCTTAATTAAAGAGCGACGAGGTGAAGAGAAAGAGAAAGTTGGGGAAGAACGTTTGCCTGTAATTATCATTCAAAAAGTACGCTTCGCTTGTAACAGCAAGTCCTGTGATGTTTCGTGTTCAATCGGCTAATCGATTGCAGAAAATTACAGGTTTCTCGATAAAACACGTATACCAGTTTCCAACGATATCTCACGTCTACAACTTTCGAAAGATAATATTTATTAAATAAAACTGATAGAAATTCGTTTGTTTCTAACAAATGTTCGTTTCGTGTTTAAATAATCTTCAGTGAAGGAGATCTTCATGCTGAACATTTTACGCTGCGGAACTTAAAATTAAAATAAAATCGAAACGGAGCGATATGTTTGCAAAATCGTAAACACGCAAACTTTGTCGATTTTACTAAAATTTCGTGGTTAATCGACAGTGGGAAATTTTTTAACAACAACGCATCGATATTGTTGTAAGTTGATCAAAATAATGTTGACATTTTTATATGATAATTAAGAGCTAATAAAAATTAGATTAAATTATTAAAATAAAGTTTTAAAGGCGATTTACAAGTAACAAGACATAATTCGATCAATATTTCGTGTAATTACACGAAATGTGGGATAAAATAGTCGAGTAACGTGACTTTGAAGGGACACGTGCTATTTCGCAAACATTTCGAACAACTTGTTGGCTGAAATAGAAATATTTGAAAATTTTGATAACAAATGGAAAGAAATTTCTAAACCTAAGCTGACGTTTCATAAATATACTTTGCTTGTTTCAAGCATTAAATTGATCGTCACTGTCTGAAAAGAAGCCTTCAAATAAAGCATTTGTTACTTAACACTTTACTGATCGCTAGCGGTTCAACAGCATTTTAGACTCTCGGTTTAGACTCTCCAATACCATTCTTTTCGTTCATCGCGATCGGTAAGTTTTTCAAATTGGTATAAAACTGTGGGAGCTTACAAAGCAACGCAACTGGCGCAACTGAGCAAGGTACCTTAGTACTAAATAACAAATTACTGCTCAAATAATGAACAAAATTGTCGGCAAGGAAAAACCGATTAATCGGCTATCGATCGGTGAAGTGTTAATCATTGGCAAGTGTATGCGTGGAAAATATTCAACTGAAAATTCAGACCTCAACTACGAGCCATAACGCGGCTGAAATTTCTAGCCCGATCAATAAATCTGATTGAATGTCTGCGCAGAAATTCGCGTTTTCGCAAGAAGATGCGAAGCAGACTTAACAAAACTGAAATCAACGCGCTTTCGTCGGCGCGTAAATAATAAACATGAATCGTTGTTCGAGCTTTCGACGAGCTTCTGACCGGCTAAATAATCGAAATGTGAAACGTGAAATAACTATATCGAAGCTGACGTACAAATTTGAATATCTTTATTCATTGATATCTTCGCGCTGACAATTAAAAGGTCGCATACAGTTAACGTGGATCGGAATATCGATACAAACGCACCGGTTTCAAATCATCAGAAATTGTTGTAAACACATTTACGTACTTGCAGTTTCTGTATCTGTGTCGATATCCCGAGCCCGGTGATTACCCATATTAAATATCTATCGTTAATTCTTCGAAACCAGCTCCCCATCGTTCAGAGAGCTGTTTCTCTAAGTCTTGTTTTTACGTTTACATTCGAGAAAAGGAGCTTGATCTTGTAAAAGTTTGAAACGAAAGTACAAGTACTTAACATCTTTACGTAGACGATTAATCGATAAATTTGCTGACAGATTATTCGTTCTTTTAACTAGTTGTTGGATGATGCTTTATGGATGCAACACATTTTCTTAACACATATTCTTGCAGAAATTATCATAAGAATTTCTTTTTTTTTTCTATTTTTTAAAGTACCTTTTTACTCGTGTTGAGAATGCATCGATTATGATAGTCACATACATAATTTTTCTGATTTAACCTCGTTTTAAATTTTATATGCAGACGCGCGTAAAACGATTTTGTCGACACGCAAAATTTTTTCGAAACTGATCGCGACTTAAGTGTCTCTACAGTTGAATCCTCCGTGTGTTCGATATATTTCGTTCGAAATATATTAATTTAAAATATTATTTCAAATTAACTCTGCACTAACACTGATTCTTTGAAAATTGTTAAAAAATTGTTTACAAATTGCCACTCTGCAAAGAACGTCGATACAACAAGAAAAAAAAGAAGAATATGGGGCAAGGTAAACCGATAATTACAGTGAATTGATGGCGTCCTCATGCGTTCACCGACCATTTTTCTGTTTCTAACGATCCTGATCTTATCTTGTACCATCGTTTGAACATCAACAGGTAAGTGACTGTTCTCGATTAAATGTCTGGAATATTATCAAGTGGGCAATTGCTTAAGCTATTTAAACTATAAACGTTGTTCGTAAGCAAATTAAGACATCGAGATAATTTTTTACATAAAATTTCTGTACTTCTGCAATTTTAATGTACGTACAGAAGAAAGACAGAGCGACAAAGTGGAAGCAATTGTACAAAAGAAATAGCTGCTATGGTAAAGCGGCTGCAGCCTTTGATGTCCTCAAAACCGCATTGCACAGAGACCTGGGTCTATCTCGAGAATATTCTCAACTAATAGAACCCTTCCAAACTGTGTTTTCGTGGAAGGATTAGTATTTCATTTAAAAGAAATGGAGTGCCTATTATTTGGTCTAACAACAATGAATACATCCAAATATTAGGTTGTCCTAAAAGCTTCTTTTGTTTAATAAGGAAATATTAGATGCACAACATTCTTTGTTTTATATTATTTTATTGAATCATAGAAGAAAATGGACCACACGTAATTTGTTCTATTGGAACAAAATAATTCAATAAAATAATATGAAAGGAAAAATGTTGCACATTTATTTCCTTGGAAAAAGAAGGAAACTTTTGGGGCAACAGGTGCGTCCCATCCTGTCTCTTGCGCGGGAAGAGACAAGACACTGTCACTGTCTTTAAAATTATTTTTTCTTTTCTTTTTGCACTTTCCATGTCAAGTTGCAAAAGTTTATTTCACGATATTTCCATAAACAGATATTGATAGTATGTGTATATATTTTACAGATCAATCAATAAGATATTTTAATTATTTTAAATATTACTTTAATTAACGATTAATAAAATCAAAATATCACGAAATAAATTTTGGGGCAATTTTTTCGTAGCGTCCCCCTGTCTCCCCAATTCTGCGTTTTGCGTAATTGTGCAGGACACAATTGGAAACACAAGAATAGAATTATGCGACGATAGCAATGAAAGTACAATTCTATTACAAAAGCTAGATTTGTCCATGGAGGATTGAACAGTATTCTTAAATGATATCGATCTTGATTAAAGTGCCAAAAAAAAAACTTTTGGCTATATTGCTTCTTAAACGTGATTTCCATTCCGCGAAATATAACTTGAAACGTTTTCCTAACATTTCGAATGTGTAGCGTCGTGAGATTTGAAATGCACACGGTAAATTAGGAAAATATTGATCGTGTAAGAAAGAATCATCCAACAAATATTCACATATTTTATTAGAAAAAAAGACTTACGGAGTAATTATTGGTAGATTAGTGATATAATCAATCGTTAACTAAAAATATCTACACTCGTCTGGCTTTCAGAAATAAATGTAAGCATATAAAAATCGACGTAGAGTCGAATTAAAAAAAGATACGGTCGTTTACGTTCGCGATTGTCAACTTAAAGAATAAGATCGAAGAATTAAATAACATAGGAACTCAAAATAACGCAGAAACATTTGAGTGTTTCGTTAGAGCGCTTTTAACAGAATTTTATACAGAAAATTCGCGGACATGTGAAACTTGTTCCGAATAAACGACGTTCGATCGGACAATCATTTAATCAAACACTTTGTTAAGTATCGCGGTAATCATTTTCCTCGGTTAATCAATTAACCAAAGGAACGATCAATTAGTTAGCTAAGCGATTTCATGGAGAATCGAGAAAGGAACTTTGTCGATCGATTTTTTAAACAATTTGCAGTTAAATTCGTTTAAACTTAATTCACATCTGTTACCTTCAACAATAAATAATTAATTCGTATACAAAGAAGGATTGACGTTTCCATTTCTATTCTGGCAAACTCACTGAAGCTTAATTATTTATTGTTTACAATTATGTGAAATACAAAACATTTTACTCGTCGACACTTCACAGTTTCGAACATAATGTTTTCTATAAATTACGTTTGCAAAATAACGTAGAAAAATACACGCAGCTTCTGCGTCTCGCAGCGATAAACAAAACGTTACATCGAACTGCAAAAGATCCATACAGTTGTTGCTCTCTGTTCTTATCTCGTAGTTCAATCTGTACAGATAATTGCTTGTCTTAATTCTTCAATTATTCAGCAATTACTTAGTAAAATATTGTACGACACATTCTTTAAATATCCACCTTTCCGTTACGATCGAAACAAATCGTAAAGATTCAGAGTGTTTGTGCTACAAGTAAATGGGCAATGATCAACTCTAAAAGAGACAGCACTAGAAATGCAATGAAAAATGCACTTATTAGTACTTTAATAAGCTAATACTTATCTCTTATTTATCACGTATCCGTTTACGAAGTTAGACAGAAAGTAATAAAATAATACTACGATGAAAGCTACAATGTCATACTTTAAAATAAATTACAAAGTTTCAAGCAAATTAACTGATTTAGGACATCCACAACGATTTTCTGAATTCATCGTAGTTGATCTCTTAGAATTATCGATGGTGTTATATACTGTTTACATTTCGTTCACTGGATATTCTAAAACCCAGTATTTCAGGTTATGTGAACATTCTTTATGGACCAATCGGTGTCTTTGACCGACCAATGAAAACCGTCTTCTGGTCATCCGGTCCCGACTGGACCAATGAGAATGGGCTTCCAATGATTGGCTAATCAGAGACAACGCTTTCACCATGACAAGTATAAAACATAACCTAAAACAGCGAGTTTCAGGATAAGCCTGAAGAAGTTCTTAAATGTCGGCTCACAGAGTAGTATACAGTGTAAGTCAGTTGACATGATAGTGAGTCATGAGTCATGTGACAACTACGACAAAGTAGACCAAAGGATACAATACACCGAAATAAGAAGGAATTTCGAATTATAGCTTAATTTGCAACGCTAGGCATTGCCTATTTCCTGACCAGCTCGCTTTCCGGACCTGAATCCATTCGATCATTAGTTCTGAGACGTTAAAAATCTTTTGCTCATAAAACTTCGACAGTGCTGAAATTCTTTGTCAGCGTGACGACCAAAGTCACCGACAAATCCGCGTAAACTGTTGGAACAATTTCGACAATATATGACGCGATGCATTCGTGCTTCTATGCAAGCTGCATCTGAGCACTTGGAGCAATTTGTCTGAACATAGGTAAGCGACTATTACAATATAAAAGAAGCTGTCACTCGAAAACGAGGTCATATCAGGTATATACGTTTACGCGAACTTTTCTTCTTATTTTAGTGTGCTGAAGCAGTCGCTGCCGCACTAATACACCCTGTGAACATACATATGTATGTGACCAACGTTCTCGGTGTGCCTAGCGATGTGATCTCCTTTGATCTTACAAAGTCTACCGGCGCTCGCTGTATAACATATAACTTGCTGCATATGTAACATAATTGTATAACGTGTTACACAGAAGTGTTGTGTAACGCGTCTTTTTTCAATGCGTTATACAACTTTGCTGTACAAAGGTCCGGTCGAATAGCACGTAAGCATGAGCTGATCCTCTATAAAAAAGTAAGAAGAAAACGTGGATAAAAATGCATAGAACGGTGGCTAAAGCGTAATATCCTCGGTAGGAAGGAAAAGGAGGCAGCCACGGGCTAATTGCAAGTGGAAAATGCGGAAAAGGAGGGAAATCGTTTGGAAGAGGGAAGAGGAAAAGGTATTCTGCGTAATTTAAAGATAGGTGCTTTAAAACACTCATTGAAAGATTGCTAGTAAAAACTACTGTTACTCCAAAATAAAATAATATCCAGCGTACTTTAACATAAACTTTTCTTCTTATTTTAGCGTGCTAAATCAGCTTCTGCCACGCTTCACACATGTTCTGACTCATCCTGCGTAACACGATTGATAAGCAACTACGGTGAATTCAAAGCAAACTACACGTTTAGATAAAAAATTATTCGTTTACAAGCACATACATATTTCTTTTTTGAAATTAAAATTAACAATACATACAAGGAATAGTTGATTTCGGCAGATACACCGCAATTATCTGTCTAGACAGACTCCTAAGTACAAAATTGTATTTTCATTTGTCATTCACATTAGTATAGCGAAGAAAGGAAAGGAATCGATTATTCAGTCGTTCGTGTGAATAGTTATGAATCATTCTTATTTTTATATACCTACGCTATGTCACTCGGGACAGTTTATAATAATAGATTCTAATAAATAAATTTCCTTAGATTAAAGCGTGAAAAATTTCTACATCAGAAGCGAGAAAATCCGAAGAAAATCCACTCAGAGTGTATTTCCTCTATGTACATGCAATGTTTTGTTCTGAATGAGAAAATACATAAAAAATTTCAATTCCAATTCCTTCATTTCTCTTCACTTCATATTGTTCACTCCTTGTAGAAATTTTAGAAATAACCTCAATACAAATACGAGCGCGTAATTTACGGAATTCATTAATTTCTTTAATTATTCGAACGAATTCGTTTCATAGATTTCTTGCAAAAAAAAGGTCAATTTCGCATTTTTGAAAAATATTTCTATCTGGAATGTCACATTGCCGTTAAAATCATTTTTGTACCCGATAATTTCCCATTTGAATCTCCACAGAAATTGAACGTGATAATTCCCGTGATTATTGAACAAGACTTTTCCTTTATTTTCATTTTGCAAAAAATCTATAAACCTGTTTATTATTCGTGTTTCTCGTAAAAATTCTACAATCTAATTTTTATGACTTTTCAGTAAAAACTTTTGCATCTAATGTTTGTAATTTTTTGCAAAAATCTGGGATTACAGTATTTGCAACGACTCCTGCAAAATTGTCAAAGGCTTAAAATTTAATATTCAGCGTTCCCCTCTGAATACGTAGTTGCAAAAAAATTGCAATTCTAACTTTCTTCAGTTTCTTTGCGAATGTTCTAAAATCTAAATGTTCTCAATCTTCCTGCAAGACACTTCTCCCTAGTTCTCTCGCTAAAGTCATTCATTTTTGCAGAAACCTGACGAACATTTGAACATAGTAGTCTTCATTAATTTCTTTATTATTAAGAATAAAGAATATTATTAATAGTAATAATAGTATCATTAATTTCTTTATCAGTAGCATCCTCTATTTTCCAGAGAAACATACTTCTTCCTTTTTCAAAAATTCGAATTTTTCCCTCACTTCTCATTATATTCATCGCGTGACTTTTACAAAAATTAGTAGCCCCAATTTTTTCTCCTTTCGATATCCAAAAATCTCCACATACCATGTTTACTCGAATGTTTACTTTTTCCAAAAAGAACTCTGAACAATCTCTGTTTATTGCAAAAATGTTCCGCTTCAATGTTTGCATTAAAAATCACTAAAAAAGTTGCGAGAAGATTTAATCTTCTGCAAAGAAGCGCAACTTCGTTCAATTGTCTGAGAGAATTACCAATGGAGATGCTAAATTTACATTTCCCCACCGTGGAAATGTTTACGGAGCAACAATGTACACTTTTTGCAAAAGCAATTTCCCATAATATTTGTCAGAATGTTTCTCGTGAAAATGTCTGCAATTAGGAATTTTCGCTTTCACACGAAACCTGTCTCACTGTTTGTGGAAAGAAAGTGAAAAGGATTTGCCCCAAGTAGATTTGCAAAAAACGTTGCATTATGTGATTTGTATTACTTTGGATTCTCGTTCGGCGACTTGGTTTTCACTGAAATTCGCAACCGGAATCTTATCCAACGCAGAAAGCAATAATATACAGCTCGGCTATTACCCAGATAATTTTTACTTTATTTTTAGATAAATATCAATATAGATAGGTATCTTATTTAATAGTGCTTTATCTCATAGTAAAATGGTTCATATCAACTTGTTTTTTTTTTCTTTTTAAAAGTTATATTCAAATGAAATATATATTTGAATAAACGAAAACCATAGCAAGACTGATAATTCAAGAGAAATATTTACACGTCTAATTTAAAGCTAATTATGATATTCCTTCAAATCGTACTAAACTATAAGTACGATTTACCATGATAAAGAATGAAATTACAAATTTCATTAAGATGAAAATATTTCAATAGATTGTATTTGTAATTGAAATCGATTGTATAATCAAGAAAGAGAGAGAAAGAGAGAGAGAGGGAGAGAGAGAGAGAGAGAGAGGGAGATGTTTCCCATAATTGAAAGACCTGAATTTTAAATTAGAATTCGAAATGTAATTATACATCTTTCACGAAAAGAAATTTCGCAAAATTACTCCATTATATTTATTGGGTTTTTACCCATTCCATATAATTAATAATTAAAGCGAATCATTAACAAATGACCGGAAATATAAATCGCGATTTAAATTACAAATTTACCGGAAAAGATTCTTTTCACAGAAAGGAACCTATTTTTGAATAATAGCAATTAATAATAGTCATTCTTCCCTTTTCAATGCACTATGTTCGTATTCTGTCTCTCAATAGGAAATCGCGAACCTAATCGGCAAATGCAATCTATGTTTTCGTAATTCGATCATTTATCATCCTAACTTCGCTAAATATAAAAACTAATTAGAACGAGAGGAGTAATTAAGACTAAGACAAAAAAAAAAAAATAAGAAGAGAAGAAAAAAAAGAAATCACATTTCCAATCTAACGTTTAACAAACACGAATTACACAAGACTCACAGCATTATTCGACCTATTAATTGTTTTCATACAATTCACGTACACGTTTAATTAAAAGAAGCTCTAAGAATCACATTATCGATAATTTCACGTAAAAATTAAAGAAAAGAAAAACACATAATTATAGAAAATTGCACGAAAGTTGCATATATCCCTATGCTTTCACTTTAATACTGATGCACTAACTACACTTACGCTCGAAAGATTGCACTATCGACTACCTCACCTTTACAGTTATAAAAATCACTATTAAAAAATATAGTGAAATACTGGTCGTTTGAGTACGCTATCGAGTAGAAAATTCCTTACGTTAGATACAAGAACGATAGACGTACATATTTTAAAGAGAATAAGAAGAAGAAGAAGAGATAGGAAAGAACGAAGAGATATAAGATTAATTTTTAATACGTAATATTCGTAATTAGTAAGTTGTACGGTCGCAATTTCAGTGAACTATACTTCTCTTACCTACGAAATTCTTCATACAGTAATTCTCATTCTCGTATTGCAAAATTTATCTGTTCGTTTAGTATATCACCTAGTTTGACCTTAAATTTCTCTTTCCCTTCGGTTCTACACTTTGTGTCAAAAAAAGAAAATAATAATAAACGTGCGTTATACATTCAACGAATCTACCATTAGCCTGCTGCCTTTTTACAATAAGCTTGGCTATTTCGTCTTTCAAATTTTCCAAATTTTCCAGCAAGCTATCAGCATTTGCAGCGATCAACTAACCAATCCGAGAGCTCATCAGACAGTTCTCGGAATTGCTAGGTAAAACTATCCAAAAACGCTATGTACAAATTTGTATTCTCAACCCTTTGCACTCCTATGTCCAGTGTGACTGGACATCAGTTTTTATCTCAGCAGCTCCTTTGTCCTTCTTTCTTTCAGTGCCACATTTTTTTGTGAAACGTGCGAAAGAAAAGCAGGATTGCATCCTGGAAATTGTTTCAAGATCTATCATTCACTTAAATACCAGTTTTATTCACACTATTGTTGTATTTTCTAATTTTTAAGCGAATTTCTTTCTTCATTTACTTATTTAAATTGTCTTAGTTTTTAGTTAAAGTAAATTTCAAATAAAACACTTAAAAGCGTTGGCAGCTGCTGCTAACGAAATTGAAATAAAATTCTGAGTGCAAAGGGTTAAAGAGTCGTTTAATCAGTTGCTTCTTATGGTACACACGGTAGAACCTGCAGCACCTGAACATCAACTCAAATATTTTTATCTAAATGCAAGAATTATGCAAATATCAGTCCAATAATTTGCCCAGTGGAACAAACGACTACGTGTACAGTCACCAACGGCACAGTCAGTTCAATATGTCAAATGTTCACGTGCAAACAAATTGTAAAGACTTGAGGATGATACAAATGAAAAAAAAATTCAAAAGTTACTCAATGCTCTACTTTTAAAAGTATTGTTCCATGAATAATACTTCTGTCCTTCACTATTATACATCCTGTCTACAATTTCATATCACTTTCCTTATACTTACATATATATATATATATATATATAACGTGTTTAAATAATAAAATAAATAATAACAAAAAATTAATATCTTATCTTAAAAATTAATATCTGTGACGAGCAAATTAGTCAGAGGGAAAATGCGTTGTACTGAGCGTTCAAGGGGAAAGAAAGCTGCTAGAGACGTCAGAAAAAAGGGTGGAAATGTTGCAAAAATCTGGAACTTTTACAACGTTAAGAGATGTACAATTAATATAATATAAATTGACTGTAATATAATTGATATAATGAAAAGCAAAAACGTGTGTGTTTTGAGAAATAGAAAAACTTTGATGGACTTGAAAAATAAATATCTATGCTCTGTTGTATAATAATGCTAATAAATCAGCAACAAAGAGACGCTAATATGTAGCGTATGAAGATGTTTTGGAGTTTGGATAATTCATATCATCAACGTTTCAAGTCCTCGTGTTGAGAAAAGGAAGATTACAGTGAAGCTGACGACGACAAAAGCCTTCTTATTTGGAGATGTTTATGACATTAGAGAAAGTTCTCTTAATTAGACGATTTGAGGCATAAACAGAATATAATTGGACGATATAACGCGTCTAAAGACAACATTTTTCCTGATGGAATTTATCGTTTGCTTGATTGATCGCTACAGGAGGCAACGACAAATGCTTCAATGATTCCAATTGAAAAATAATCGAACAATTAGCGGTATCGTTTTTTAAGTAGAATTTTTTGATAATATTTGATATTATCAAAATTATCTCCGCTAATTCGAGTACTGCAGGTTCCACTGTATTTCGTTCGATGCAAATTTAACTTTCGCCAGCTGCCTTTTTACATTAAGCTTCGCTGCTTGCACTATTTTAAGACAAGCTTTCAAATTTTCCAGCAAGCCATCGACGCGTTTACATTGACGAACCTGCCAAAATGAGCTGATCAGAATTTTGCAAAATTATCGAAATAGCATAAGGTTAAAGAGAAATTAGAATTCTTAAAAAGAGAGCAGTTTTAACTTGCCTTATTTAATTAGTTTCCCTGTTATCGTATACTTTAGTTTGAGCGTAGAGTTCAGTTTAAAGCGCTTGACGCTTCAGCAAGCAGCTTAACTCGAGAAGCAACGTAACTTCCTTTTTTGACACGTCAGAGAAATTTTGTCGAACCTCGTAAATTCTTCGTAAAACTTCAATTTGACTAGATTTTATCCTTATGAATAATTAAACAAGCTAACTACCATCCTTTTCCAAATAGAAAAACTATATAGCGTTCCGAACGAGAAACCAATCTCCTTCATCTTTTCGTTAACCCTAAGCCCTAACACTATGATTAATTACTAGCTGTCGAGTACACGAATCGCTGTAATTTACAATATGTACAACAACTAAGCGAATGCACTTTCCTTCGAAAACAAAAGGAGTCAGATAGGACAAGAACGAAAGAAACTTAAAAGTTGAATGGGAAAAACTAGTCCCAATGCATCCTGCGAACATTTCGAATGATCGTTAGTAACATTCGGAATAAATAACGGGGAAAATAAATAATAAGCGAAACGAATCGATATAAATGAAAAAATGGGAATGTTAACATCCGTAGCTACTCGTCGAATCTCTGACTATACTCTTTTGTTTCTTCGACTGATAAAAGGAAATATAGTTGAATCGAAAATTAGAAAGTTCACGGCTTTCGAATAGAAACCTGCATAGTAAAATTTCGTAAAATGATTGGAACCTTAAACCTATCTGGATCAGGACAATTTCAATTAGTTTGTTCTAAGTTATTACCTCGCCGGTAATAGAAAATTTGTCCAACTTTCTAAATCCCAGATTCCTTGACCCTTTCAAGTTTCAAAAATATTTCTAATTTCTAGTCCGACGTTTCCCCATCTTTTTATTTTTCCTTTCGTTTTTTTTTTTTTTCTTTTTCCACTTCGGATTTGTCATGTTCGCTCCTCGAACTCGAACAAGCATCTCAACTTTCCAATTTTCAAATCGCCCACCGATCAAATAAACCGTTTGAAAAAGAAACACGGGGAATGAATGGTGCGAAAAGGTGCTTTCTCCAGACTTAGACGTTTCCCAGATAACGAATTTCTCTGTAATTTCTTCGGTTTTGCCGTTAATTTCTTTCCGTAGTAATTTCTTGATTATTCGGCGGTTTTTTCTTTTTTTTGTTTCTCTTTCTCTTTGTTTAGGAAAAATGGAAAAACTGCATTGTCTATTGGAATGTCTCAATTAATCAATTAATCAATCAATCAACTAATCGGCTGATCGTTAATATCACTTTTAATGCCCAGCGAAAGATTACGAGTTAGAAAAATGACTTCCCTGTAATTGTCTGCTTCGTTTCGTTTCCTTTTTTTGTCTCAAATCATCGATTCTCAGTTTCTTTGCTTTACTCGTTCTATGTATTCTATCTCTGTGGCTCGCTGTTTCATTCTGCCTATGTGCTGTATGTGTGTGTATGATATATGTATATGAACATGAATCTCGGTCTAGGGAGCCAATCGATCGATTATTCTGTAAACAAATAATCAAATTGCTACCACAACTGATCCTCTATCGTGAAACAAAGACCGTGTAATATTTCTGCAATGGAAATATTATCGATCTTTTCGAACTAATATTTTCATCAAAATCTATCATATCGAATCGTATAATGTAATATTTTAATTAAAAAAAAAAAAAGTATATCCGAATAAAGAAGAACACAAGAAACTGATAATATAGGAAAAATATTTACAGTTTACACTTTCAACGAATCATCGTATTATACGTTGCAACAAAGTGAATCGAAAGCTATCGAATCGTATGATGTAATATTTCAATTAAAAAAGAAAGTATATCCGAATAAAGAAGAATACAAGAAACTGATAATGTAGGAAAAATATTTACAGTTTACACTTTCAACGAATCATCGTATTATACGTTGCAACAAAGTGAATCGAAAGGTACCGAATCGTATGATGTAATATTTCAATTAAAAAAAAAAAAGTATATCTAAATAAAGAAGAACACAAGAAACTGATAATGTAAGAAAAATATTTACAGTTTACACTTTCAACGAATCATCGTATTATACGTTGCAACAAAGTGAATCGAAAGTTTCTGGCAGATGTGTTTTAGATCGAAAAACTCAAGACACGCGTCACTCGATGTTATTAATAAACGAAGTAAAAATATCAATTAATTGAATTGGACTAACAGTAAAGACTCCATAATTGCTCGCAAGTAGCTGCCACTTAATTGCTGCTTGCTTATCCCCACCAATGGCGGGATTCCCCTTTGAACCATCGACGCGAGTAACGTGACGCGTCAACTTCTCTTTGACGCTAATTTCACGGGACGCGCGTCGTTTTGACGCATTTCGAATTTCACGAGGAAAATTACACAAACCGTGTACGTTCTTCTTCTACGGTTTCTATCGACTTCTATCCATTCAACGAGACGAATATACATGGAAATTCATTTTCCTCGAAGCTTTCCAGTTTCCAAGTTCTCTACCTGGTGTACCTATCTCTACGGATACGCGTCGATTTGACGCAATCGTAAAATAAGTTGGTAAATTGGCTTAAAAATATAATAATATAATTGAATAATATTAATAATAATTTAACAATATAATATAATAATATAATTAGAAATATGAACGCGATAAACGAGCTGCCTGTTGACAAAGTGAACGCCGGAAGTGAACATGAAGAATACAGCGACAAAATTGGGACAAAATTTCTCAAATTTCTGAACAAAAAAATTTCTCAAATCTCGAGTGGATGAAACGCTGTTTCGTGCGCTGCGTATTTACCTTGGAAAACCTTAGGCAAAACAGAAGAAAAAGAAGAACGAAACTTGGTATATGAGTCGCATAATTGCAAAAATCGCGCAACCAATTGCAGTCGCAGTGTGAAGAAGTTTTCGAAGTCTCGGTTGCTGTTATTAACCTGCCCATTCGAGAAGAAGCTACTAGTGCATTTTCAGTATCAGTAAAATAATCGTGAAGTCGCGAATCATTGTGAATTTATTATTGCGAAATTCAACTTGTCGCTTCAAATTTTCACAAACTGCCCTTCTCTATGCGTCCAAATATGTCTATTGAGTTGTGATAGCGGATTTTGTCATTAGGTGGTATTGACAAATGCCAACACAATAGGAGAGGAGACAACATCTCGCAAAAGATGGTCAGTGTGCGCGAGCATTGCTCTGACACACCAGCTGTGAAGAGAATGAAAACGAAGTATCTCGAAACGAGGATGAATTTCAGATTTTCGAATCAGACGAAAACGATAAAATCTTCGTATAAAAGCGAAGGAGAAGATTCCGAGTCCGAGAATTACAAGAACATCCCCAGATCGTGCGAAATTTGAAGGTGGTTCGTGATACTGAAACTGCAGTCGATGGAACAACTTGGAAGAAATTGGAAACAGGCGGATCTTGTGGTAGACCACTTATCAAAATATTCAAGGACATCGCTGGTTCTACAGGATACGCAACAAGGAATGTGGCGAGAGATAGCGTCAACAGTTTCATTTGATAATCGACAAAAACATGGAACATAGCAACATAGAAAATGTTGCACCGAAGTAGAGACACGTGGTGTCTTAAAAAGTGATTGGACAATTTCAATGAGTAAGTTAGTTGCTTTTATTGCGATTTTGAAGCAAAGTCACTGAAAGCTCTTTATTTATGGCCAGCCGCTTTCTTTTCGACCACAATGCCAAGAGATGAATTGATGCAAATTCTTTGATTTGAAAAAAGTTTGATAAAAGAGAATAATCGGAAGGTTTACGTACAGACAAAATTCAGCACACGTGTAAAAGATACGCGGAACAAATGTGATGATATATAATGTTGGACATTATAAATTCTATATAAATGTATATCTCATGGTGTCATTTATAAATTAACAGCGTATAATTATATTTTCTTTGTTTAAAGAAAATTTATGATTTTGTTCATGCGTCAAATCGACGCGTAGAGATAGGAATCTATAGAAAATGTAAGTAAACCTAGCATTGAGGATCTGTTTCGTCTTCGTTTCAGCGAGATGACACTAGCGCCACGACGAAGCTTCTCCGTTTTAAATTTCTCGCCAATCGCATTGTGTTACATTGGAATTTCTCTTTTACGTGAAAAGGCCAATTACCGGCTTCTATCTCGAGAGGTTCTGTCTCGAGATAAAGAAAATTACTTTTGTATTATATCGGCTTGTCTTATACTTGAGAAGGCAATCATTGACTATCTCAAAATAAAATATAAAAAAGAGATAACTGACTATCTCAAAATATAGAACAAAAATTTACTCCTCCTATCCTATCAATCAAAATATCAATAGGAGTCCTATCCGACTAATCAGGTATCCGGATACTCACAATCAGAAAAATACCCGATGCGACCTGCTTGAACACTCTACTCGTGTCGCCCGGTGTTTACAATATTTCTTCATTTTTTCTTTCATAATCTTCATTTTTGTACCGAAATACCAACAAGTCAACGTTCTCAGCAGGTAGACTGACTGACTTCAACATTTCCGCACATTTCCAGCTGTTGAAAACACATTAGCAGAAGTTGCTAAGATATACTTGTGTATACAAGTCTGCAAGCTCTCAGCGTGTAGTTCCAACAGCTGACAATATCGTCAACGTATAGCCTAACAGCATATTAATCGAGAATGTTGATTCGTTGGCATTTCCATACAGAACTAAAAATATCTACTTTAAAATGATTGTTTCATTATCTACCAAAAACACATGGATAGAAACATTGTGAACGCCCATAACACGAGTAGAGCACTCGAGTGAAACATAGTAAGCATCCGAGTAGCGATAGCTCTACTCTCAACTATCTCATCTCTGCGGACAAGAAAAATGATAAAGCACGTGGCTAAATTTGAGTCGTTACAATCAACCGTGCTGAGAACAGTTGCGAATGCAGCGCGGTGTATCAGCAGCGGAAGTCTTAGGAAACAGCCTATTAGGCTACCAACGATTCAAGAGGAAATTAAGAGAAATGGAACGAAGCGTGAGAAAAGAGTCGCACAGCGTCCTAATCAACTAGCCTTGCAAGCGTACAAAGCCAAGATTAAACGAAGATTACAAAACAAGCATCCTGCTGACCTGCTAATATCATGAGATAATACAAGATGACATGTTCTTTTTCCTACTGGGAATAGTCATCCAGGTGATAATTTATAAAGAATATGGAAGAATTTACTGAATGTCCAATAGGACAAACTGTAGAGAGAAATAACTAAGTTTAGAAAGAGAACTATCTCATGTGCCTGGTGGTGATATTTCTCACCCAGGCATCTCATAAGTAGAGTTCTTACGCAATTATAGTTCAATTGGAAAGCATATGATATGGAAAAATATGCGAGATACCCAAAGTATAGTGTCATAATATTTAGCGATTGAAGTAAGTGTTTAGGTTCCGTTTCTTTAATTGTAGAAACAAAATATATGAATTTGCGTAAATCCGCAGTCTGCTCACGAGTAACAACTCTACTTGAAAGTTATTGAAATCCTACACATTTTTCTGCTTGTCATTCGCTGAAATGAACACCACACAGCTACGAATAAGTCGAGTTGCTCTTTCCTTCTTTTCTTTTCGCCAATTCTCAGCTTTTATGGAGACTTTACTGTATCACCTAATCGACGAATGCTCGTGGAAAACATTGCAAGTGCCAAGCAACAGATTCTAGGGGGAAGAAGAGAACTTATAGTATTAATATAATGCAAATTCATGAAAAAGAGAAGTGTATCTTCTTCTAGGAAACTCAATGTTCCATTCAATTAGGCAGATGGCATAACAAAACCTAGGAAACAATTATCTGCTGTTCATTGGCATTCATATGTTTTTGTATAGAGATGAAGTTGTCACATCACCTTTCAGCATTATTAATAACAATTTATAAAGGGACACTGCATTTGAATCCTACGCTACAGCATTCTCATTGGTAGGTAGAACATCTTTCAATAAAAAAAATTCCTAGTATTTTCCATTCTGACACTCACAGTGTTTTCTACAAAAGATATTCAATTAGTGGAATGTATCTAAAATTCATAGCTAAGCGATATTTAGTCATTTAGTTATTTTCTGGAAATTGAAACTGAAACTGTTTCTCCTTTGAGGTTATAAGAAAATAAACGAGAATTCTGTTGATTAAATGTCTGTAGCGAGCTATGATCTAACAGAAAAAATAATTCAATAGATTAGATCGTATGACGATCAAAAGATATATAATCGTTAAGAAGATGTAAGAAACGAATGAATAAAATATTGAAGAAGAATCGAAGTAGTATAGTGTTAGTGGAGGAACCGTAGACCGAGGCTTGCAACAGGCTGTCTGTACAACAATCTTAATAACATGATATGCAACATTTATATTCTAATCTTAGAGTCAGTAAAAACTATGCGCTGGGCACGAAGCTCTCTGTTCCACGCGTTAAAAAAACGAATAGAAAAACCTTCGGAAAAAGTGCGTAACAATAAGGAAATGAAAACCGTCCACGTGCGAGACGAAAATATCGGAATTAGTTTGTTTTCCTATCTCTTTCGTGGTTAATGAGTCTGGCGTTTTTAAAAAATTTGATTCGTCGCAGTCGTTGCGACCCCGGCACTATTGTAAAACGGTATGTAAATATACTTATTATAATAATATATAGCTGCATCTGTGATTTGATTGTAAATCGTGAGGTAAGGAGCCTGTGTGAATGGCGCGATCAACTCGAGAAACGTTTCCACTTTCCTCGAACTTGGAGTCTACCGTAAAACTTCCAACAATCTTATAATTACAATTATAAACAATTATAATAAGAAGATTTAAAAAAAATCTCGATACTTGCAATTTCACTATTTAAATATTTCGATATTTATATTCAATAATTAAATATTTCAATGTTTAAATCAATGAAATAAGAAATAAAAGGAAAGAATAAAATTGAAAGAGAAAAGAAATTAGTTTATAAGAAATTAGTTTAGTTTCGAATTAGTTTACTCATGGCAAAGAGGATCGATGATCTGGTTAATAGAAAAGAAAGAAGATTGACAATTTTGAAAATTACTACTTAGATAATAATAATTTGAATAACTATGAAATTGATGGAAATTTTAGACTCTAACGTAAAGTATATAGTGAAACATTTGTCGAGAACATCGCGCTCACGGAACTATTGTCATCTGTAAAATATAATATAAAAGATCCTGAGTTGTACTGTGTGGTACTATGGCTATGGAGTTCGGCGGTGACTGAGATGGCTTTATCTTTCCTCTTTTCTCTTGAAATAATACGTATAGAACATTGTACAAGTTCTAGGAAAACTAAATATCCTGCAATACCGAAATAAAATATAAAATACTTCATCTTCTACGTATGATAATGTCTGCATACTTTAAGATACTGACAAACAAATTTAACACATGTATAAAAATTAATGTCACTTAATAAAGTAAGCAGGCTCATTAATTATACATGTCACTTATGTTAACCAGTAACTTAACATGTTAATAATCAGATTACATAGAAGTATTTTCAAAAATCACCTACTAGATATCTACTAAACGTTTTTACTAAGATAATAAAATATTTATAAATTGTTATCACTATGAAGATTTATCATATAATAAAGCATTAGTAAAAAAGAAAAAAAAGAAAAAAGAAAATTCAACTTGGTCTACAAAAATTGATTAAGGATCGTAATTATATGATTAACGTTATTAAATAATAAATTGCTGGTCGATAAAGCAATACATTTTATAAAATAATACTCTATGAATCACTTGGGACAAACTATTCCGTTATTTCTAAATTAGTAATATATGTTTTCTAAGGATATAGTTAATTGGTAATATCAATACGTTAAAGTTTCAAATGTATCATTGTTTAACAGAGACAAAATGAGAATAATAAAAATAATAATACTGTTTACGAGAAATTCACTTAATGGAGAAACTAATATTTCAAAAATCAATACCATTAAAAATAATTGGTTAATGTAGTAAACGACATCAGTGAAAGTAAAATACAGAAATGCAATGTTTTACGGTGATGTTAAAAAGCAATTTAAAAGAATTAAAAGAAATTCCAAAGAAGTTGGATTATACGTAATTTGCTAAAACTATGGAGAAAAGTGATAAATTCAGCTCTGTAATATCACATTAGAGCGTATAAAAAAATTCGCAAGAAAAGCCATCTCGGGCACAGGCCTCTTATAATATATTAAATTCAATCTGCTGCATCACGGTGGTTTCCCATCGATAACTGTCAATAATAAATCCTCTGTAAATCTGCTTGAGCTGTAAAATCGGTTGGCTGTCTATTGCACCGTTAAACTGCTATGCGGTGAAAAATATATTATAATATGTTCGTACGTCATCCTGGGAGTTTCTGTGCGTGTCACCCAGTCGTGTGACGCAATCGATAAAGTAAATATAATCCTCTGTAAGAATATAATATCGTTGTAAATATCTGTAGTCTGTATAACACTGTATAGCATCAAATAAAACAACAAGTTATCCTGGCTCGCGGAATAATCAGTACGAGGTGGGATGGCTGTTCCACTTGCGGCGGTTATTTGTGATTTCTCTCTTGTTTCTTCTTTTGTTTAAGGAATATTCTCGCATTTCCTTACGACGAATAGGCACGGCACCTTTTGCGAATTGTCCTTCGGAGGACTATTGTTTCATTAGTTATTGTAAGACACTGTGAAAAGATTATTCTATGGAGCAAAGTGCTGTATGATGGATAGCTCAGAAGCTAATTTTAGTAGTCGTTTCGTTAAAAATCTTTAGAGCAGAATGTTTAAGTTTCAGTTGCGAATGATTTGTAACTTAAAGAAATGTATCTTACTATTATTAGTAGCAAAAGAAAAAATTCTTTTTGCTGTAAAAAAAAATCATGAAAGAATATTGCTGTACTAAACAAATTAAGAATACTGCTTATATATAGAATATAAATTCTAAATTCAAGCTCTGTTGTCAATTTTTGCTTCCAAATATTTCTATATATTTTTCAATACTTCTGTGCTTTTATTAAGCTATAATAGTAACTTATATCTTCTTATTAACATATATATTAATAAATAATTTCTTTATTAAGTTCTAATAAAGAGACCCTGAATTTTTAATGCACTTAGTTTTAAAAATAATATTCATATTTTAATAAATATTATTATTTAAAACGTAAAAACTTTATATTCTTTTACATGTAATAAATTTATCAATGTTTCGAAAAATATGTTGCAAATGCATTATATAATCTGTTACTTTTATATATTAGAAAAATATAATTAAGAAGACAATAAAAAAAATAATTTGATACTTATGATAAAACAAATAATGAAAATAGAATAAATTAAAAAGAATAGAACTAAAAAAGTTAAAACTAAAAAATATCATTGTTCACTGATTAATATTTAAAATTTCATTCCATTCGTTCATACTCGTATCATACTCTAAAGACTTTTAATAATCATTACTACTATATCACTTATTATTAATAAACACAAAATCTTTGAATTATATTTTTATACAAAAAAATAAAAGCAAGATATTGTTACTTTATACCTATTAAAAATAAGAAATAAGAAATTCTTAATTTAAGCACTTGCTATGAAGAATAGAGTGGTTGATAAGTAATCTTATAAAAATATTCAATGTTAAGAATTCTATAAATTCTTAATGCTCTCCATCACAGCACACACCCTTAATCTCTTCACTGCACCTTAATCTGTCTTCAAAAGACTATATTAATCTCCATCTGGAGTTTATGGTTGCCAGAAATTACTGGCATTAAGCCTACTCAACCAAAAAGCTATCACAAATGGGCCGAAGAAACTAAGGCGCATTAGTGGTATGCAGCATCAAATTGCATCATGCTGCTCTGAAAGTGCTTAGATTCGGCATTGGTCTGATTGACCTCGTAAGCACCATCTTGGAATACTCTTGATTTGTTTTCCAGAGTTACTGTAGCTGTGCCCTCTTCCATAGAAACTCTGGGCGTAGAAAAAGATTTAACATTATCTGTTTGTTGTGCCTGGATTTGTAGATGAGTTTGCGCTCCAGTCTGTTGTTGCGCTTTAGGCTGTTGCTGTTGGTAGATTTCTTCTTGACGATGCCTGTCTGCCACGCTGAGCTCATGGAAGCTGACCAGGTGGCGTTTCAGGTAGAGCTTGGTCTTGAATGGCTTGTTACAGAGGGGGCATGTGACACTCTGAGGGTTGTGGATCAGGCGCATGTGCTGACGTAGGTTCGACAAGTTACTGTACATGCGGTTGCAGACAGGACAGGGGCGTGGGTCCAGCGAGTGCAGTTTGCGTAGGTCAGCTGCAACACACACACAACTTGCTCTAACCCGGTAGAGGCAGCACGGAGAAGGGAGTTAATTTTTTTTGTTTTGTTTTATTGAATGGATTTATGGGTGGGGTCTCCGATTTGCCAGCCACCACCGGACAGCAACAACCAGCTAAGAAACCCTAGCCACACGACTATTATATACTCTTTCTAATTTAGCAATAGGATCATTCTTAGAGTTCTAAATATCAATTTTTTTGTATTATGATTATATTATTTTTTGTACAATTCCTTCTACACAAATTATGTAAATGTTTATACCAAACTTTCCTTCTACGCAAATTATATAAATGTTTATACCAAAATTATTACATCTCCTCTCCAAAAAGATAAAAACACTTCAATAAGTGCCATTTTCTTAACCCATCAATTAGAATTGAGTGTAAAAATATTAATGCAGTTAGATTTCAATGTTCAATTGCAACATTGAAAACTGCCACCTCTAATCTTAAGTAAATGAGTCAAATAATTTCGTAATTTGATTTTAAATTCTATTCATTGGTAATAGTTCAAAGTTCTTACAACTTTAGCCTGAAATAATCAAGAGCATAACAAATCAAGTAATAAATCAAAATAATATTTCCTGAATTTGTATATGTATGATTTCATATATTTCATTTATATATTTATTAGTGAATAAAAGATAACTTGTTTTATAAAAATTAAGCAAAAATATATTGGTTGATCCTATTACTACCTGTCGTGCGTACAACGATATCGCGCGTTTATTAACGCGCACACATCGGAGACAAATGGTAAGCGTGTGTTATTGGGACATGAGGCGTGAGAGCTCGCGCTGCATCCTCCAAGATTATTATACAATGTTTCTTGACAATAACACCCTTTTACGTTTACAAATTTTCGCTTGACACGTATAAATCTTATTGATATATAATCGTATATAGTTGCTGTTACTATCACTGTTAAAACAATAACGATAAATAAAAACAAATAATTTTTGCGATTATAATATGCATAATATTTTTTTTTCTTTACTTGTTCTGCATTTTACATTGTAAATAATTTTAATTTAACTTTGTAGTAATAAAAATAAATACTATTTAAATTTGAATAGTTTATTTAAACGAGAAGTATTATAATTAAAATAAAAAGTGAAAGAAATATAATCATACGTTAAGAATTTATATGAAAATTTCAAAATTAATAGCATCCAAATTTTTTGGGGAATTAATCACTTATTATATTATAAACCTTATATTACTACATAATTTGATTAGTGAAGCCAGAGATATTAATCTTTTTTTAATTACAACACCGTACTTAAACACTGACCTTAACCAAGAAGCTTATAACAAAATTTAGCATCAAGCAACAGTTTCGCTATATATTTCAAGTTAGGGTGTTCTGCCATGGGATATTTATGAGTACACAGAAAAACGACGCCAATTAGATGAAATATAAAATATTAAAAACTTATAATGTAAAATAATAAACATTGACTGTAAATTAAAATAAATTCAAATTTTATAAATGTTTTATCTTAATTGATTTAATATTTTATTGGATGATATACTCTAAAGTATTATAATTTAAAGAATTTTAAGGAAATAAAAGTCATAAATTAAAATTATCCAATATTTCCAATTGGCGTAGCTTCTGAAAGACAATAACGGAAAACATAGAAGCAACGGACAGGCAATTTTACCAGACGGAGGGATTTTACACTTAACCATTTAAAATTCTTCTTTTCTTCCCTCATTTTCTCAGTTTTCATTGCTTGAACTTATAATAATTATATTTACAATTTTAAGTAAACCTAAAACAACTTTTAATTTAAAAAACTTAATATAAAATATAAATTATAATGTTTAACTAAAATCAAAAGTAACGCAAGCTGTGTAAAGTTCTCTTTTTGTAACAATTAATATACATAAAATTTATTATAATCTTTTAGTATCACCTCCAATTCTGGCAAATAATATAGACAGGTAGAGAGCTCGAGTATATATGTACACGCAGCTGACTTTCTCACACAACAGCCGCAAACTGCACTCCCCTGGATAAAATCAGAAAATCGCCTCCGAGTGTCAAATGTCTCTTCTTTACCTTTCTCTCTCCCTCTCCCACACTCATCTACACATTCTTCACTCTGTCTTCCTTACACTCTGTCTCTCTTAATGTTTGTTTCTCACTTTCGTTCTTGCATACACACATTCCTTTTGTTTCCTTTCTTTCCCTTTCTCTCCTACCGCCTAGCAAGAGCTACCGAGCTACACGAGCTTACCATTTCAAACCGAGGCTCTCCTTCTCCTTCCATCTTTATATTCGCATCCAAAAAATTCTGTCCGACATGATCGGCTAGGTTGTTGCTGTTTGTAATGGTGCTCGCAACTACCAAAAAATTAGGGTTGGGACGGACGATCACTTACCTTGTTGTTCTTGATTTAATTCCGTATTACCAGCATGAGATGGTCCTGGCATCCCACCTTCTAGTGATCCACCACCCCCTCCTCCACCTCCTCCTCCTCCTCCTGCTCCTCCACCTACAAAAATGTAAATTATTGTAGAAAGGTAAAAAATTTATTTTATAATCCTTATGAAATTGTAGAAATGATGCAAATTTTAAATAATTATTCTAAATAAATTAAATACTAACATATTAATGCATACACAACATACACACACAGCGTAATTACCTTGATAGGAAGGTGGATAAGATGGCAAAACTTCCATGCCACCATCAAGGCTAAGAAAACCACTTGGCAGTGTGTTGACCTCCTGCTTTGGAGAACAATCATCATCGCTTCCATATTCTGGTAATTCTATTTTTGGCTAAAACACAAAAATTATTATGATTATTTTTCCTAAAAACTGAAATTTTTTATTACAGTAAAAAAGTTATCACAAAGTTGTGAAAGATAAATTTAACATTTTTATTCCACATATTTCCAAATTTGTTGAAATTTGTATTTGTTATATGTTTATACAAGAATGCTTATACAAGTATATTAAAAAATATACCTTTAAATAATGAATATAAAACTATAATAGAAAGTAAACTAACCTCAACAATATCGAGATCTTTATAACAGTCAAGTTGAACCTGTGGCTCAATTAATGGCCGTGTGCGTGGCGTTCCAGTTGCACAGGCCGCCGGAGCTGGTACTGGACTAGATATTTGAGGCGAATCACTTCGTTTGCACAGCCTTTTTAATGGTGGAGGACTTGAAGTTGGTGGAGTTTTGCTACGGTCCTCCTCTAAATTTGGTGAGATCAGCCCACGGCCATTTGATGCGTGTATGTTGTTTGTCTTCAAATGCTAAAAATGACAAATTTAAATTAAATAAGTATTTTTAAAGAAATAAGTAATTATTTTAATATCATAATAATTGTAGCACTATAATTCTTTGTTCACATATTCTCGTCAATTATTGGCACAACAACATTTCTATGAACTTTATATATATTTTATGTAATTTTATGTAATAAATAAAATAATTTTACTATTTAAGCAAACTTAGTATTAATGTATCGAAAAAGTATATCACCTTCTTTAATATAATATTGTATTAAGTAATTACCATTAACATTAGAAAAAGAGTTATTAAAGCAAAATAAATAAGTAAAGTCATAGTTGGCATGAAATAGAAGGTAAGAGGAAATGGAAGTTCTGGAAACACTCCAAGCCTATAGAATCTTAAATGGTAAAAAATAGTATAGTCGATAAAGCGATTAGATAATAGGGTTGTCGAAACTAAAGTATTTGATAAGGTAGTTTAAGGATACTGTAAGGTTTAAGGATACAGAGTCTTTCAAACCCTTTAAAAAAAGAGGTAATAAAAGTAATTACCACTAATATTAGTTTAAGAATCACAAATTACTTATATTAAGAACGATGTGTACAACATATAGTATACAAACAATTTTTAAAACGTACCTTTTCGTTGTTGTGCTGATTATTTTGAGAGTCAGTGAGGCCACGGATTTGCAGAGACTCAGCAGTTCTTAAAAATGTAGGTAATTCTGCTTGAGATATGTTAACCTCTCCAGCATACATGAACTCCAAAAGTGACTGCAGGTGTTCAAACTCCACATCTCGCATAAATATTATCGGATGCTTGCATGGATTTGTCTATAAATACACATCATATATTTATTTAATATATATTTGCAGAAATAACTTTTTATTTTTATTTTTATATTCAATTCTATCACAAAACTATTACTAAGTAAATCAATATAAATAAAAAATTATAGATATAAATTGAAAATATATTTGTTAAGCAAATACTACATGACAACTTATAGTATTTGACAATGAAAGCAATATTTATAAAAACTAAAGGTGCAAATAATAGTAATTTTTCCAATAAAATGATCATTAAATTTTAAATAGAATTAGTACTAGCATTTTACGTAACTGAAGATCTTATTTAAGAAATTTATCTATATAATATGTATAGAATATCATTACTAATTATTAGAATTATTGTAGTTATCATATATTATTTCTCAATTAATTTCTTTTAAGATACAACTTTTACATAACTTATGTCATTCAACTTATAATAAAACATTAGTCAGCTTTAACTTAAAATGTCTTGACATACATATGAATAACAATTTTTAATACGTTTACAGATTTAATGTTGATTAAAGAATATAGAAATAAAAAACATAGTGATACAAACAATAAAACACAATGAACAATTAATTAAAACAATAATTCTTGCTTTATGTTAGTATTTATACTGCCTTAGTGTTTAATTCAGACATTCTGTTTAATCAGACCATTATGTTAAAACATGATCTTATACAAGTATATATCTTCATATGAAAGTTACGAAATGCTATTCTATATCTCAATTTTATATGATATAAAAATTTTTGTAATTAAATATTATGTCTTTCAAAAATTTCAATATTTTATAATCATTTAATATAATATAATCTACATTCAATTTTCATATACTTATTTACTATTTGTATTATCATTAACAAATTTCTCTTTATTTCACGCAAGGTATTAGAATCAACACTTATATACCAATATAATGTTATTATTTTTTTATTTTAATAGATCCAAGTTTTAGAAATAAAAAAGTAATTTATACTTGAATGTCTAAAAGCAATAGAATTGTTCAATTAATGACTAAACCAAACTAAACCAAACAAAGTATTATACAATTTATTTAATATAATAAAGTTACATAAATAAATTTAACATATGGTAAACTATAAAGGAAAATATAAGATATGAAACAAAATATAGCTTTTTATTTTAATTTTAATGTGAAATACAAACTTCAAACTGTAAGTAAATAATGCTAAAATAATGTTAAAACTAAAATAACTTTTTAGATGATGGTCTTTTGCTTAATATAACAATAAATTTATTCTATAAACATCATAAATATGTTAGCACTTACATCAAAAGTACTAAAATTCAAATCATATATTACTTAATACCAAAGAACTGTATTCCTAACTAGATTTTTATTTTATACTTTTTTATCATAATTGTTGTTAGTAATTATATAAATAATGTACTGAATTTGACCAATTTATGTAGAATTTGTATAAAATTAGCTATGCTGAAGTCAATCTAACTAATCATCAGATATTAAAAATTAATAACATCAAGGGAAAACTATTCCCATGCAAACTATATATGAAGATATATAGGAACATTACGACATAGTATCACGACATATACAGGAGAATTATGAATAAGAACTTTAATTTCGATTCAACCATGTCTAAAGCAAAGCATGAGTCTCAAAGAAGGTAAGAATGATGGGTTAAGGTGAAGGGAGGGGGGGAACATCGAGGAACTAGCACTGAGAGAAGCAAGGCGGGGAAGGTTTTCTAACCTTGAACAACTCCTTGAAGTAAGGGCTGCACGCGGAGAGGACAACCTTGTGCGCCTGGAGACGCCTACCATCGCAGGCTAAGGTGACATCAACGAAGTCCTCGTCATCCCTGAGGGCCTCAAATTGGCTGGTGATATTAGCTTGAAAGTTGTTCCAACGCAAGCAAAACTGCTGCTGGCTATCCGTCATTCTCCTCGCTCGACTCCCTTCGACCTCCTCTCTCTCCCTCTCTCTTAAACCGAGAGCCCCCCACCACCCACCCTCTGTCCGTCTCTCTCTTACTTTCACCTTCTTCTACTTCTGTCTTTTTTCCTCTTTTTCTTTCTTACTGATGGCAGCGTTATTCTTCCTTCGTTCCACACTTTGACTTCTCAAGTGTATCTTTCTCTGTCTTTCTTTCTTGCAGGAGACACTTCAAAAATTTTCGAAAGATATTGAATATGAAAGATTCATTGAGACGAAGAGGGTGAGGGTGGTTTCGCAGGTCAGGCCTGTTTTACTGCACCCTCGTGCTACTGGTTTGAGATGAGGCTCTCATTACTCTGGAAAAAAAATGGCAGGTGCAAAAAGTGCAATCGATGACTGAAGAGGAGGTGTGTACGTGGGGAGAATCGATAGACGGCTTACCAACATTAAGAGATAAATGAAATACATATTTCATGTATAGTACTTTTTACAAATACCTTTATATTTTTATATTACACCTATTTCGACTGGATAAACGTATAAAAAGCGTTACTGCTTACTATATTTCAACTAATAAATTCAACAAAATTTTCATTTCCCTTACAGAAAACATTTAATCTTATTAAGTCACTAGAAATATACCTAGAGATTTCCATAATCTTGTCATTTCTTTCTTTTCTTTTTATACAGTAATATTAACGTATGTTGTAAGTAATGAAATCACAATTTTCAAAAAATCTATAGTACTTAATACTAGTACTAATGCCTTTAATATTAGAACACAAAACTGAAAAATTAAAAAAAAACATACAATATTTTATAGGATTTTCAATTACATTAAAAATATTAGATTAACGTCTAGTAATTTTCATATTAAATTTAATATTTTATGGTACTATCTGGTACTATTTTTAAAAATAATGTGTTCACGTCAATACTATTTTTAATTTTTTTATTGTAATTCTGATTATATATATAAATCTTACATCAGTTCATAGATCATATTATATAAACTCAACAAAGAATTTCAAATTTACGAAACAATATTTCTAGTTGCATGCGCTTATACGGTTAAAACATTTTTAACAAAAATAAAACAGTTAATCTGTTAATACTGATATATCTTTTAAATGAGTCGATTCATTGCATAATTTTATAAAACATTCCTAAATTATACGAGTATGTAATTATTAAATACTTTAAAAAATATGTTTACATTATTAAAATTTGAGCACTTACTGTATTTAAAACCAAGTTGTGATCACAGTGAAGAAAGTAGCAAACAAATAAAATTCGTAAATTTAAATTGCGCAATAATATTCTAATTTAAATTCTATAAAATTATGGTATAAAAGGTATTATCATCTTTTATACTTACATTCCACATTTCCGAAAAGTGAGAACTTTGAATTTGTATTGTAAGAGAATATAGAAAATATTTCCGTGATTGCAGATAGTTTCTCCAACTCCCGTCGTATTCTAAATTAAACCAAATTTTACCACCCATTATATGATCGTCTTCATAGCTTCGAACAGTTTCGGGCCGTCATGGACGCCCGAATTTTGTTCACAAAATAACTTTTTTTAAATTTTTTCCTCACACTATCGCGGTATATGTGAGAGAAATTGTATAAAACCATAATAATTACGGAAAATTGACAGTTATGTGACGCAAGTGAAAAATGTCAAAAAGACAGGTGAGTCAAACTTCTCTGTTTTTTATTATTTTTTCATGTATTTTCAGTGTATCATTTTCATTTCTCAAAGATTTAGTCACCAACATTTAAACAAGGAGAAATTAATACATTCAATAGTGAAATTCGATAGAAAAATAATGATTATTGTTTTTAACCTCGTTTTGAAAGGTTACTGCGGGCGACTCAATCGATACATTGTCCTCGAATTTCGTTTTCCTGAGTAACCAGTATAACTAATTGCTTGTTAAACACATGAGATATTTATTAGAATTACCGAGAGATTTTTACAAGGGGGAAATGTTCTGATTTTTCTATTAAAATTTATATCTAATGAACAAAAGATAATCGTAACCTTCATTAAGTTAACCTTCAAAATACACTTTTTAAAATTTTATTTAATGTCAGTGAAATATAATTGATATTTCTTGTTTATATTATATAATCTTAAATTTTATGAAATGAAATAAGTATCATTAAATAGGATGTTCTTTTATGTTTTTAAATATAAAGCAATTTAAACTCAATTTGTTAGTAGCCTAATTTCAAAGTATTATTGTTATTAATTATAGTTAAAACAAAAGGTTGAGAAAATAGGGGAAACAGAGGTATTGTCTGCTTTCTCTTCTTACTATATTAAAAATACTCTATAAAGTTTGAACTTAACAATGTGTGTAAATTATTATTTAGTTTATTGAATGTACAACAGTGACTTTATATTAAATACTACTACATTAGTATTATAATCACATAAAAGTTGAGAAAAAAGCATAGTTTAAGAAATTAAAATATATGTGATATTTTCTTATTAATTTTATTGTAACTTTTGTTTTTAAGTTAAAGAATACTATGTATTGCTTTTGGTTTTATTTTTAAAAAACAGTTTTAGTTATGTTGATATTATTTGATATTTAAATATTTTGATATATTATATAGAATTATAATTATAATGATAAAACTAACTACATAGATTTAAAAATTCTATTACTCAGTTATTATATTGATAAATGCATTTTATATTTAAATAATTTATATATTTCCATGTTTTATTGTTTTCTTTTCCATTGATTCAAAATGTTTTTCTCTTTTCTTTTCATATTATATATGTGTATATGGAAATGTAAACCTAAGAATAAGTGAATTTTAAGAATAATTTATATTTTCATATTATATTGTTTTAATAAGAAAAAGTTAAAACAACTCCTTGTTAAACTAATTGTATGATTTCTTTTATGTTTGCAGAATTTATACAGTGTATTGTTTTGGTGATCATCGTGGTTTCCTTACTGGAAACCAAAAATTTTATACTACGTCACGGTGAGTTCCTAAATGAACTAAACTTATAAACTGATTATATAACCTTAAACCATTAAGTAAAGTTATGAGATAAATTATTGAGTATTTAAATGATTTGGTTTTATTAAATGTTGTTTTAGTTAACGTATAATTTTAACGCTGAGACAGCTTATTTTTCTGAATTATCATTACTAAAATTTGTTTTGGTTGGATATTAATCATTTATATATTACAATTCTTTATTGCATTGCTACAATATATTAATTAGTATATAATTAATTTCATGAATAATGAAAGAAATCAATAATAATTATAGAAATGTTTCTTACCTTCTGATAAATTAAGAAGTCTTAATCCGATTAATATTGTAGACAAATTACAGTTCCTCAACAGTTAAGTGTACTATTAGCCACCAATAAATTAGCTCAACTGTTATGCCATATCAGACAACGGTTATTTTAATCTGAATAGAGATAATTGTCTTAGTATTAGGATAGTACAGTCTCTGAAAGAAAAATAAACCGATTTATGTTAGTTCGTGATTTGAAATTATTATTTTTATATATTTCATCTTGTATTCATGTTAATAACACTACGAAGAGTTTATAATTTCATTTTAGACTAATTTATATTAATGTTATAAGATTGCCTTCTATTATTTCACTGATTTTTATTTTGTTATACTTCATCACTTATATATATACTCCTTAACATATCATAACTTTATTTCTGATTCTGCTATATAAAATTTTTTTATAATCTTTTTATGCATTATTTTTTTTTTTTATTTCTGATATATTCTCTAAATATCTTTTTAAAACCTTTATTCTGAAGTGTTTAATTCATTTTTTGAACCTTACTTCAACTCCACACCTTTTTTACGAAGGTTTAACCTTAATTATTCTTTGAATTGTATCCGCGAATTCCTAATTTTAGTAAATTATAAGGAAAGTCAATATAATCATTTTTTTACGGATAGGTGTTAAAAAATTGGCAGACTTTTGAATATGATTGTACAGTTGTTATCGGTTCGGGGCAAGTGATAACGAGAGCGGAGGAAAAAGACATTCTCTTATGTGAGGATTGAGGTGTTCAGAAGTTATTTAGAAGTTGACGAGTTATTCATCCAAAACGTTTCCGATATCTGTGTTCGTTCTATTCCGTGATACTTCTTTAAGATAAATATTTAGTTTCAAGTGAAATTTGAGTGAAAGTTAAGGAGTCCTTGAAAATTTATTTCGATACGTAACTTTGTGTTAAAGTCGAAATTCTTTTTACAGAAATATTCGCGATTATAGAAAGAATAATTTTTAAGTCAATTATGTGTTGAACGTAAAATCCTTTTTAATACCATATTTTCGTACATTTTATTAATTCATACTTTTGAACAATTTGAGATAAAAAAGGCTTTACTTCCTGTCTGAAGGATTTTTTGTATATTTTAAATTCGTCGTTATCGTTACTCGGTATTAAAAGAATTTTCTCTCGGTACAACGATAAGCATATCTGGAGAAACTGCAAACACTGATTTTTATGTCGGGAGTCAGGCGTACGTGCCGAGAAAAGTATTCTTGGAGGTGATAGTTCACAATTGTTTTCAAACAAATGTTGCTTAGAGGGATTGCATTCGCGGAAGCAAGGCGAAATTCCGCCAGACGTATTTTAATACCTCAAAATTCCGCTTGCGAAAAGGATAACGCTGAATTGACTTACGATGGAGTCTTTCAGCGTAGTTTGGGATCAAAGGCAAATAGCCTTTCACGATCAATCGGCGAACCTACTCTTGTAAGTTTTTATTCATGCCTGAAAATAATATAAATTAATTTTACACGAAACGATGCAACGTGAAATACAACGAATGCCTCTTAATCCTGCTAAATTAAACATATTAAGGTATTTGTAGTGTGACAATAACCTCTAAAAATAAAACACACGTTTCTTTTCTAAAAAAAATTCTTCTAGCCATTTCTCTACTAACTTTGAAGATGAATATTTTCACATAAGTAAAACTGGTCTCCCTGAAAAATGAATCGTTGTACAGATAATAGATATAAATATATGAATAATAATACATAAATATCGAATCGTCGGAATTTCAAAGAAATTGTGAGAAAATCAATGTACGTTAAAAATAACGTTTTAATAAATAAGTGTTACACAATTTTTATATCGTATGGCTGAACAATCATTAGTGTTTTTCTTTACGATTTAAAATTAATATTATTATATTTAATGTAACAATATTTAATATAATAATTTATAATAATGTAAACGAATGCAGATCAATTGCAAATATAATAAGGAATAAAATTTATAAAGTCTGCATAGAAGTTTTGAACAGATCCTCTTTAGTGATGTCATTTGTATAAATGACACGGCTGCGAACACCAGCTACATCCGGTATCTATAGCAATAGATACTGCTCAAAGCAATTAGAGGATCGTTTTTTCTTGACATTCCTCATACGCTTTGTTTCAATATTTTTTTTTTATCTTTCAATTTTCATATGTATTTCATGTATTATTATTCTATGGCATAAGCAAATTGTTAATTCTATCCAGTGTGTTGAGGCACTGATGTCGTTTCTTTAGGATTTGTTAAAATGGATATGGATCAGTTGCAAATATAATTGAGATAACATTTGTAAAGTTCATATAGAGGAAATATTAAACAGATGTTTGGTGGTATCCTTTCTATAGAAGAAACAGCTGCAAACATCAGCTACATTCATTTTTATATTTATTCCTCGTACACTTTTTCAATTTTCATAGGCATCAGGAGGTACCACATTTTATTTATTCTATGACTTAAGCAGTGCTGATGTCTTTCTTTAGGATTTGTTTAAGTGGATGTAGATTAACTGTAAATATACAATCATAATGAGTCTAATAGCAAAAGTAATATAGAAGTATTATACTGGTCTTCTTTAGTGATCTCACATGTATAAAAGAAACAGCTGCAAAAACCAGCTACATATGGTACCTACAGCGATACAAACTGTTCCAAACAATCGGAGAATCGTTTCTCCTGTCACTTTCGTTTTTATATTCGTTTCTCATACACTTTGTTTCAATGTCTGTCTTCAACCTTCCAATTTTCATAGGCATTTTCATAGGTACTATCTTTCGTTTGTTCTATGCTGAACAGACTGAAGTCTGTCAATTCATAATGTTGTAAGCGTCGGTAAAATATATGTAATTTGATATCGACAGACGTGGAAGCTAATAAAATTGTCCTATATCGCATCGTATTCTGAGCGTCACAAATTGGAGAATTAGATGGATCTTTGTCAAATCATCATATGGATAATAATAATAATACATTAATCCATTATACGTAGTAGCGATTTTTCAAACGTCTTGAACATTGTATAATGCTAACGATTTGTTTATATTCAAATTCAGCAAATGTAGAAATAAAAACATAAATAAGATATAATGTAACGTATAAAATTTCATTTGCACTTTAGTTGTGCTTTTAAGATACTTTTCTTGACCAGGCGTCGTAACTGCATGTTAATCTACTTTTCTTGATAACTACTTGAAAGATTATGATAGAATATATGTATATTAGATGTACATATTGTGTTACGTGCTATTTAACACGATGCCAAGAGAAAGTTCATATTTGCTTATTTCGTTCTTATCGCAGTGTGATAACTTATCGACGATAAAATCAAATAAAAATTTTCCTCAATATTTTATATGGTGATAAATTATAAGCATTTTCAAATATCTTGATTGATGGTTATCTCTGTCAATTTTTCCAGTGAATGATAATCATTCTAATATAAGAAAGGAACAATAAAGCTTATTTATAAAAATGATAGACGATTTATAGTATATTTATATATTCAATTATGGTTATTTAATATATGTGAATTTAGTTCCTGCAAAGTAATTGGATTTAATCAATAGAATCTTTTCAAAATAGATAAGATTACCGAGATATTACAATGTATATATATATGAACATTTGTTAGATATATAACTGATGATACAGTAGTTGTAATTCTGAAAATCATTTGAAATGATCCTTGAAATGAATGTAATTAAACATAATTCTAGAAAATTTTCCAATTCTTTGTATTTAACACGTTGAATGCTACGGTGGTTTCTGGTGATGCAAGTTTTATTCAGTTTCTCGTAAATTTTACGGATTAAAAAATTTGCAACGATATGAATGACTTCGATAACAATGCCAGAAAAAAATGCGCAAATTCAATACAATATTTTGCAAAAATTAGATGTTATGATATGATATATTTCAGACATCATAATTGCTGTGAGACAAATTTTTAAAAATTGTGATATAAGAATTAATTAAAATTAATTAACAAAATTTTGATCACGAATAACCATTATAAATGGTTGAGATTTGTTTGATAACCGATAATCATTATCGATGACGGAAATTTAATTTTGGTTACCAAATGCCAATATAAATGATCTGAACGTTTTTTGGTTACCAGTAACAAATTATCGACGACCCGAATTTTATTTTCTTTACAAATAACCATTATAAATAATTGAAATTTTTTTCATTGTCGGTAATCATTATCGATGATGCGAATTTTATTTTGGTTACAAATAACCATTATCGACGAAATTTAATTTTGGTTATCAATCACCATTATCGATGATCTAAATTTTATTTTGGTTACTGATAACCATTATCCACGGCAACAATTTTTTCCATTTACATTCTACTATCGTTTATTGTTATTAGCATAACTGATAATAATTAGTACATATTCATTGACAACATAAAAAATAAAATAAAAATTAATTATGAAAGCTATACATTTTATTGAGCAAAAAAGGGTATGAAAGTATATGAAACAAAAAATAGGATAAAAGCTATATTGTAGTACAACGTTATTACAAGTGTGAATAAAAATATTGTACTACGATCTTTTTTGTCTTATTCTTTGTTTCGTACATTTTCATAATTAATAAATAAGTTTTATGATTAAATTGCTTTATGCCGTCAATGAATACTAATTTTATCAGTGATATTAATAACAATTGATAATAGTCGAATGTAACTAAAAAAAGTTCTTGCCATGGATAATGGTTATCTGTAATCAAAACAAAATTCTTTTCATCAATAATGGTTGCTGGTAACCAAAAAAAAATAAAATTCCCTTCCTTTGTATCGGTTACTGATGACTAAAATTAAGTTTCCCTTATCGATAACAGTCACTGACAGCCAAGAAATTTTGTAATTATCCATAATGGTTGTTCGTAAACAGAACAATTATAGTCATTCAATATTTTTTTCAGTTTTACTGATAACTTGCTTACATTTAAATAAAATTTAATTCTCACTCAATGACTTGTCCAAAAAAATCTTTGAAATATCTAAATGTTATTTCGGATTTCTGGCATGTTTCAATCCACTGCGACTTCCAGGACAATATATATATATATATATATATATATATATATATATATAATATACAATTTCTGTGGCAGTCTACGTATTAAGAATATTAAAATATCTTGTATGTTTTGTACAAATGGTAGTAGGTTTCCCTTTAATGGAAACATGAGACACGTGAACTTAGTGACTGAATACAGTTCACTGGATACAGCGCGTATACACTTTTCTGTATGTATATTAATAGCTTGAATTCATTCTTTTGTACATTCCAGTAACGTTTCGTCCTTGCTTGGTTTTAACTTGCAGTTGCTAGTGTTTACTTCGTGAGTATCAGTGTCACGAGAAATAGCGTCAATATCTTAGAAATTTGCAAATAATGCCGTTTTTATCGTTTAACTATGCTTTATAATTAACTTGAAGATATCGTGAGTTCTTTCAAATTTCTTTTTAATCTTTCCACCTATTTAAAAGAAAAAAAAGAAAAGAAATAGGTTTAAT